>CM076582.1:1103256587-1103488271 GCA_034641835.2 Pinus albicaulis | reverse complement strand
AATATGCAATCGATGCAAAGAAACCAGAACATTTGAAACCGTGGAATTTCAAGTACCATTGAAGAATGGATTTATGTACTCAAAATTGATTGGCATGTTCCTAAATTTATTCATGGTAAATGGAAATTCTAAAAATGTTACTTCTTTCTTCTATACTACTCTTTCCTTTGTTACTTCCTTATACGGTAACCAATATTTATCTGTTAATACATGGCGCAGTGTATGATATTTCTCAAATAATGTACGCTTAAATCTAATTAGTATCATAAATTAAATTTTAGTGTTATTGAGAATTAATATTGGATTGTTTTGCTGATTTTAATAAACTTTGATTAACATTTATATGTTTAGAGAATTTTTATCTCTCTTTCTTATCTTCAAAATACACTTTAGCTAAATTGATATATAAATAAGTAGCACTAAAAAATGTTTTATACTCTTCTCTTCAAGTTGAAGACGGGAAAATACATGATTCCAATTCCGATATTGAATTCATATCCATCTCATGGTGGAATTTAGATCAAAGTGTTACTATTTTCCTTTCAAAACTCAATGCCTAAAAAATAATGCTTTTGAGAAAGATCCTTCATTTCATACATATTCTTTATGTTATAATTTATTTTTGATTTTATCAAAGAATTTGGTAGCAATTCATGTTTTGATAAAATCATTACCATATAATGAATTTAAAATAATATTCCCACTTCAATCTTTTTTTCTGTGAATATTTAGATTACTAAGTTTTCATGAAATCTTATTGAAAAAAGGAAATGGAAATTTTCATATACCTACCACATGATCTTTCTCTTTCTTTACAAAATGTTTTGGATAAAGAAGATGCACTTCCTTATTAATTCACCATTCAAAATTTTTAAATTAACATTCAACTAATGCACTTTCTTATTCTTATAAATAACTAATGCAATCATTAATCTAATGGTATTCATTTTAGTTACATGTGCAAACATGTCACCATAATCTATTTCTTGCATGTGTAAATATCTTTTGCATCTCGTCTAGATTTAAACTTATTTATATTATTATAATATTGAATTTATATTTGAATAATCATTTAGTGTTTATAAAAGTTTTATTTAAACAAAATTTACTAAATTACCAAATTTTATTTTTTATTATAAAATTATATTTCTTTTCATACCTCCCATCAATTCTTCTAATTTAAGTCACATAACATAATCTTTAAACTTGGTAGTGTTCTAAATTACTCTTATTAATCTTTGAATGCATCATAGAGTTGATCCACGTTTTTCTTAGTGTGTTTCCACCTCATTTGCATACTCATGAAATCTCTACTTAAAGAAACTTATGAGTAAAGAGATCATACATTTTGTATTCTTGACAGCTAGCATGATAAGTAATAAAGATACAATTCTATGTACTTTTAAGACTCTACGAATACTTTAGCCTTTGAAAAAAACATAAATATTCTTAGAAACATGAACATTGTTTAATGTCATACACACGTTATTAAGTGTATATGTTAGAAAAATAAATCTAGTGCGAAAGAAAGGGAAGAAGGGTTTTCATTATTTCCTAACTCTATCCTAACCATTTTTATTTATTTATTTTTAAGCTGCTTCTAGAAACAAGGCGCAGGAAGATTCACCACCCGGTGCTAAGGCTTTCTTTACTTCAATGTCACACGAAGAGGTGTCTTTTATGCTAATTTAGGTCTACCTCAGATGTCACACTGGACTCGCGTTTTCTGGTTAGACGTTAAATTGTGTGATGATATATTTCACTACATTGACGATTGCGAAAATGTCGAGATTGGCGTTTCGTGTTTTCAGATGACTTCGCTTATAAGCAGAAAATGGATATGAATAATTTAAAATTAAGTTTCAAAGTGGTTTAAAAGCTAATAATTATTCATAAATGTAAGTGGCCACTCTATTTTATTAAATTAAGAATTAAGTATACATTCTATTATAGTCCCAAAGAATTAGATGTTAAGATTTATATTTCTTAAAATTTAAGATTCCTAAACTTAACATCAAATTCTCGTACTCGAACTTTTTAAATCTTAAATATCAAAATTGGAATAATCATTTTCATAATTTCTTTTACCTTAAATGCTAAAATATTATCAAAATTTCTTTTACATGACATATGGTATCATTTGAGAGATCTATCGCATACTTTCATATATCTATTAATAAATTTAGTGAATTGTGCTGAATTTTCTTCAACTTAGATATCATGATTCAAGTGTCTATTTTAATAAATTTGCATTAATGGTATTGGCAATATGGAATATGTTTCAATATACATTTATTGGTAGATATCATGATTGAAGTCCATTCTTATAAATTTGTATTAATGGTATTGGCCATATTTTTCAATATACATTTACTAGTGATTAGAATATTTGTTTTATTAAACATTATTTTTAATACATATAATAAAATGATTGGAATATTTGTGATATTGAATTTTTTATTTAAACATTATCATTAACAAATTTATTTTATTATATTTAATTTAATTTAAAGATTTAAATTATCAATATTTATTTTATTGAAATTTTCAATTTAATTATTAGATAGAGTATTGAATTTTTGATTAGTTTAGATATTAGCTATAGGTTTTTTAATGAATTTCTTTTAACTTAATTATTTTTACAGATTCATAAATTTTACAGATTCATAAATATGAGTTGTTTATTTTTAGAAATAAATATAAAAAAAACTGTTTTATATGGGAATTTTGTTTCTTTTCTTAAATTTCTTATTTTTTAAATAATAAATCTAATATTTAAATTATTCGATGTAAGTGAAAAAATTTTTGAAATTTTTTTTAATGATCACTTAAATTATAAACCTAATTTTTAATTTATTCAATATAAATGATAAAAAAGTTGACAAATATTTTTATCATTACTTAAATGGGAAGCCTAATATTTAAATTATTCAATGTAAGTGATAAACAATTTGAAAAATAATACTAAGTTTAGATAACAAGTCCAATATTAACTTTATTCAAGTTAATAAAAATTATCAAAATATCATTTGACGAGAATCATAGGTTTCTTGTTACAACAAGATTTTATTGAATGTTTACACACTATAAGTATATTAATATACACGGTACAAAGAAAAATAAATTAATTAAAATAATAATAATAGATATGGATATACACTCAACAAAGAAAAATGAATAAACTATTTTAAGATTAAAAAAAAAAAAAAACAATCATATATAAAGACAATAAACAAAATATGCATTCAGCTTAATTGTTTTATAAAAAAAAAAGTTACGAAGTCACCTTAAAAAAAAGGGTTTATTATGGGTATTCTATTTTAATTTAACCAAAGCCTAAGACGAGCTATATATTATCCCGATGTTGTAAGAAAGAGAGGATTTACCTTAAAAAAATCTAAATTTAATATGAGAAATTTTCTATTTATAACAATATTATGATGATAATTCTTTTAAAAAATTACAAGATTTTAGTACTTTATATTAAAAATAATGTGTTATGAGTGTGTAGTTTCAGTTAGTTAGCTATATATATTATTATTATTTTATATATGATATATTTGTACATATTTTTTATTAAGTATTATATTAATTAGAATTTATATAGATTTTAAATGTTGAAGGATATTAAAATCTTTTATATATTTAATGAAATCAATTTTAATTTGGATATAGAGAATACAATCTCACAAATTAGTAAGGAGTTCATAATATAAGATTCTAAATTAAAAATAATATTTAGTATTTTATTTTCTATTTTCATAAAAGTGAGTGCTTTGGTAGTGTTTTGTAGTGGTTATATATCTAGTGTATAGGAAAAAGACTATTAACAAGAAGGAGAATGGTATTTCTAATTATTTTTCAAAGATTAGTGAAATAGTATTACTTAAATTTTTAGTTGCACAAGAACAACTCCTTACATGTAGGGAACCAGAGGTTCCTGCGTAACCTGGAGCATTGGAACAAGAACGATGATAAAAACTGAATTGAATAGAAAAGAAGCTCTCAAGTGAGTACTGCACCTGGAGACTACACACAAAATGGATAGTACACTCTACATTTATTAATCAAATGATATAACTATAAGTACATCATAGAGGAGTAGGAAATTGTAAACCAACTCCTATATCCTAGGAACTAATCCTAACTTAAGGAGCTACGTTATAACAGTGTAACCATTTCTCCATTAATATAAAATAATATTAATTATTTTCAACTCTCTCCCTTAATGGAGAAAGGATTGTCCTGAATTCCTAACATCCCCCTAAAAAATTCAAACTTAATTTTCCCAAGAGGCTTAGTAAAAATGTCAGCCATATTGTCACAAGTTTTACAATATTCAATAAATATTTCTTTTGACTGGACTTTTTCTCGAACAAAGTGAAACTGAGTATCTATGTCTTTTGTATTCTTATGGAATAATAGATTGTATGAAAGATTGATAGTACTCTAGTTGTCACATTTGATGATGGTTTCTTCTGTCTACTTTTCTCCTGCATCATGGAGAAGTCTTCTCAACTAGATAGCTTCACATGTAGCTGCACGCAATGCTTGGTACTCAGCTTCAGTTGAAGATAACGCCACAATACTCTAATTTTGACTGCTCCACGCTACGACCCCGAATCCAATACTAAATGCATAACTTGTGATGGACCTTCGGTCTCCCAGATCACCTGCCCAATCTGAGTTTGAATCCATGCTAAGATAACATCAGATGTGCCAGTGTATATAATCCCATAATCACTAGTACCACGAAGATACCTCAACACACTTTTTGTTGTCGTCCAATTATTTTCGAGTCGATTAGACATAAATTGGCTCAACACACTAACAAATTATGCTAAGTCTGGTCTAGTTGTAGTTAGATATATCAAGATACCAACTAGTTGTCTATAAAAAGGGGCATCCACGTCCTTAGAGCCATTGTCACTACATAACTTCAAATTCTGCTGCAAAGGTGTTGATGTTGTCTTTCATTTCTCCATCCTGAACCTTGTGAGAAGACTTCTGACATACTTCCCTTGAGTAATAAAATTCTCTCCAGAGTCTCTCCATACCTCCTAACCTAAAAAATAATGTAGAGTTCCGAGATCTTTCATTTCAAAAACTCGCGACATATGCAATTTTATTTCTTTGATTAAAGCATTTGCATTACTTGTTATAATCATATCATCCTCATAAAAATAAATCAAAATAATATACCTCTATTTATTATACATGGTATACATATTTGGATTATTCATGCTCCTATCAAAACCATGTTGTAAGAAGAATGAATCAATATTCTTGTAGCAAGACCTGGGTGCTTGTTTTAAACAATATAGTTCCTTTTCCAACATACACCCTAGATGTTCCTGCCCTTCTTTGACGAACCCTTCAAGTTGGATTAAATAAATCTCTTTCTTTAAATCACCATTCAGAAATGCGGACTTAACATCTAGGTGGTGTAGCTTCCACTGATATTTTTTTGCTAATGAAATTAACATTCTAACAGTATTCAGTTTGGCTACAGGGTCAAAGGTTTCTTCAAAGTCTATTCCATCTTGTTGCGAATAACCCTTTGCTACCATTCTAGCTTTAAAATTTCATATATTCCCTTCTGCACTAACTTTAGGTTTGTAAAGGAACTTACAACCTATGGGTGTTTGTCCTTCAGGTAGTTCTACTAGATCCCAAGTATGGTTTCTACTAATTGATTCTATTTCTTCATTCATTGCAGCACTCCATTCATCAGATTCGCTTTATTATTTATAGTTTGTGGGCTTTATAATATTTAAAATGTTTGACATTAAAGAACAGTATTTCAATTTGGCTGGTAATTGAGTCTTCCTACCTAATATTCTTGGTAAAGGACTCACCTCAAATCTATCTAATTTAGACCTGTGCGGGCTTACCTTTTTTACTACATCACCTGTTTCTTCATCTTTCTTCTCCTATTGTTGATTATTCTCACTTATTTCTTCCATCAATAATGGAATGTGCCATTCTTTATGACTGTCTTCCTTTCCTTCCTCAAACTTCTTATGAAATATAATATCTCAACCAACAAATATTTTATGAGTCACAAGATTAAACAACTTGTAGGCTTTAAACTCAGTGCAATATCCTACAAAGATACATTTCATGGCATTACGACCTAACTTCTTTCTATCCGCCTTGGGTATATGGGTAGAGGCTTTTGACCCAAAAAATCTTAGGTGACTCATTGTTGGATTGAATCCATAAAGTGCTTCAAACAGAGAATTAAAGTTAAAACAATTAGTAGAACTCATATTCATTAAATAAACAACAATGTTGATATCTTCAACCCGAAAAGCATTTGATAGACCCTTACCTTGAAGAATACTTCGTGCGCACTACCCTAGGGCTCTGTTCTTTCATTCTGCAACTCCATTTTGCTGCGGAGTGTGTGGCACTATGAACTGTTGAAAAATCCCATGATATCTGCAAAAATTCATGAACTCACCTAACCTGTACTCCCCCCCTTGATCGGAGCGGAAAATTTTTATGAATTTCCTAGTCTTCTTCTCCACCAGAGTCTTAAATTCTTTAAAGCATTGAAAATTATGACTCTTTTTACTTAGAAAATATATTCAAGAGCATCTAGTGCAATCATTAGTAAACAATAGAAAATAATATGCACCACCTAGCAACCTAGTCTGCATAGGTCTGAATATGTCTATATGCACCAACTCTAGAATATCTCTTCCCTTCCTATCAACATGAAAAGGAAATTATTCTCTATGCATTTTTCCTAATGCAAATCCATCACAATCTAACTGAACACTATGAAAATCAGTGAGTCCATCGACCATACCTTTTTCTTTGAAGTAGCATGAGGTATTTTAAGTTAAGGTGACTGAATATTTGATGCCATATATTTTCGGTTGTCAATCGAGTTGAAATCAAGGCTTGGTGTGGCATACTCTTGACGTTTAATCTAGACAAGCTCCTGACATGCCCTCCTAATGCAACATGTTCCATCTTACTGTCCTTTGTGACACACTATGTCTTGAATAATTCAACTTACATGTCCTGATAATTTATCATTGATACATAGATTAAGTTATTCTTAATCCTGGGCACATACATCACATTCTTAATATGTCTGATGTTACCGCTAGGCAACATTACTGGAATATCACTACACCATTTGATCTCATATCCTCTACATATCCTAGATAAATTTTAGATCTGTAAGAGGTTTCTCCAAAAAACTCAAGCCAATTTCTCTTACCTATATTATGTGAGGATGCACCAGAATCAACATACCATATGTTGTCCTCATCCTCCTCAGAAGCTAAAAGAGCACAATTAGCTACAAACAGTTGAATATCATGACTGTGATCTTCATAAGAAAAATACCCTATGTGCTTACTCTACTTATTCCGAGCTTCATCTATCTGCCTCTTAAAGAAAAAATTAGCTTGATGACCATTTTTTCCACAGTAAAAGCATTTAATGCTAGAAAAATTATTTGCAGACATACCTCTAAATGGTCTCTTTTGAAAAGTGCTTCTGCCTTTCTATTTTTGTTGTGTTTATTTCCCTTTGTACAACTTTTTCTTCGCCATTAGCGGAAAATTGTCACTCTAAGGTCTCAAATTTTGTCGCTGCTCTTCTTCTTATAAAAAAATTCCTGTCAATTGTTCAAATGCAGGAGATTTATCTCATGCTGCCAAGCCTGTGATGAACATATGATATTCATCCTTCATTTCGTTCGACATGATTGTGACTAGATTGAAATCGGACACCTTATCCTCGATGTCACCCAATCTGTCCTTTAGATATTTATGCCTTGCAATGAATCCAAAAATGGATTCATTCTCCTCCATACTTGTCAAAAACAACTTTTCCTTGAGAGACAAGATGTGATTTTTGTTTTGTGTCTGGTATAAGTTCTTGAGAGTCATCCAGATCTTAATGGATGATATGCCATCTCTGATGTGTGGGATAATATTGCCTTTAACAGAAATCTTCAGCAAGACTTTTACCTTGTTCTCCATTTTATCCCAGTCTTGTATAAGTGTGGTTGTCCCTATTACAATATTTATTTTCTTCTCATCACCACTGACAATCAACCACGCCTTTTCTCCCTCAAAAAGTGTCTGTAGCCTAAATTTCCAATTGGTGTAATTGGACCCATCAAGTTTTCTAGACTCGTTGAGGTATGTGTCTGTAAATTTATTCATACTGGACTGATCATATTTATTATCCTCTGATTAATTCTAACCAATTGAATAATTACAAGCTACACTAAAAAAAAAATCAATACATACTAGAACCTAATCATAGATCTACCACCGATCTAGCAGGATCTCTGTGACTACAACTTAGATCCACCACCGATATGAAGGGTTGTTGTGTCTGCAACTGAGATCCACCACAAACGGGCAAATCCCATGTGTAGAACCGCCAATAAATGTTTCTGCGACTCAGATCCACCACAAACAGTAAAATCCCACATTTAGAACTGCCAAGAAATGTGCCTGTGACTCGGATCCACTACAAATGGGAAAATACCATGTGCAAAACCGCCAAAAAATGTGTCTGCGACTCAGATCCACCATAAAAGGGCAAATCCCATGTGTAAAACCGCTAAAAAGGAGGTCAACATATTTGTGAACCCAAAATCTACATTGAATGCAAATCGCTCTAAGTGACCCAAAATCAGCGCGGGTATGGCCCTAACACTCATGCTGATTGCACCTATTGGCATGAATGTCAGGTTGGAAAACGCGTCGACCTGCCTCTGCCCAGAAAAAGAAAAAAAGAAAAAAAGAAAAAGAAAATAAAATCATGAGACGCTGTGAGTGAGGTGTTTACTGCATTCCACCTTCTACTGTGAGCTTTGAATCTCCTGTGTGCATTGTAGCCATGAAGGAAATGTATCCGCGAGGGCTCTATAGCCCCTTAGGGCTCTAAATGAAATCAAGCTCACTCGGTTTGAGATATGATAGCATGATAAAAACTGAATTGAATGGAAAGGAAGCTCTCAGGTGAGTACTGCACCTCGAGAGTTCACATAAAATGGAGAGTACACTCTACATTCATTAATCAAATGATACAACTATAATTACATCACAAAGGATTGGGAAGTTGTAAACAAACTCCTATATCCTAGGAAATAATCCTTACTTAAGGAGCTACATTACAACAATGTAACCATTTCTCCATTAATATAAAGTAATATTGATTATTTTCAACTAACAGAACATTCTTTCTTCCCATGGAGCAGCAATAGGAGTGATGGGACGTTTCTGGCACGTGAAATAGTCTAATTCAGGAAAACGAGAATGGTTTTTTGAGCATTTCCACCACTTGGAACAACCATGCACCTTAAGCGATATATGATTGGACAGCTGACTTTCTAAAAATCATTTCTAGTGGGAGTGTTTGTGGGGTATAGTGAAATGGAAACACATAATGCATACATGAAGTGGAAACAGTCACAAATATTTGCATCATGCACACCTTTTTTTTTTTTTCTTGTTGCAGGACCAATGGAGAGTGCAACAACTCTGCAATTCCTCTTCACTGTTGGGATTTTTGGGAACTTTCTTTTATAATAAAGAATGGCACTTCAGATTTCCTCGATCTCATATGAACTTTAAAGAATTTTAATATTTTATGAGTGTCTTGAAGATGCATTGTTTGGAAATCGATTGGTAGTATGCATATATATATGCATATTTTATTCTATACTTTTGTGCACTTTCATACCTATAAAAAATCACTTTCCACTTCAAAAAATAGTGAGCAGATTCCATTTTAATTTAAAAGCATTCTCATCAAATCTTTCAAAAATATTTCATGACTTGACAATTTAGATGAAAAATGTAAATAGTGTTGTTAAATTAATTTATTTTTAAATGTAATATGCCATTAATCTATACATGTATTATATGTTTCCTTGAATCTTTATAAATATATAAACCCTTCATTCTCAATGTATTAGTTACTTAAATCTCTATAAATTGATTTTAAAGTATAATAGTTGTTTAAATATATATAAATTGATTTTAAAATATTTATATAATAAGAAATTATTTTTTTATTATTAAAATTATTTTATATTTAATACAAAATTTAAAAGTTTTGTTTTGTTTTGAGAAGATCTATATTTCTTTTTATGTTCAAATTTAAATTCACCTAGATTCCTTTTATAATAAAATTAAAATGTTTATTAAATAAAAATACATTACCTATTCTAATTAAAAAAACAAAAATAAGTACACATATATAGTTATTTTTAATTAAAGGCATTATAAAACATGTTTCATTAAATTTTGAATGAGATTTTAAACTAATTTTAATTATTATGGAATAGATTTTATAGTTTGAGTGGACTTGATGGTTAAGAGCATGTGTTTCCTTCTAAGGGGTCACAGGTTCAAAACCAGAAGGGGTAGAGTATGTATGCTTTCATAGAATTAGCAATCAAATCATTGTGTGGAGATGGGTCCCTTGTCCCACAAACAAGGGGGTCTCATACACCAAGTTGGTGTATGGCTTTGTCATGACCTTAAAATTGGATAGTAATAATTATTATGTTTAATATTATTATATTAAAATTTAAAAAAATATAGAATTTTAAATTATATAATTATTATTTTATTTTTATTTTTTTAATTTTAATTATATAATATTTCCGCTCCCTATAAGCCATTTCCTGTAAATTTTAGGGAAACTTCTAGCCTTTCCAGACACCCTTACCCAAGTTCCCATCATTCCCTCATTCCAGAAACTTGTGAAACATAGCTTAAATCACATACTAGTTAAAATGGGATGTTATAAATATCATAAGACTAAGCTAACTTGTTGGAGAAGCGAGGACAAGGGGATTATGCATAATATTGAATTTTTTTTTAATGGTAGATACCATTATATTTATTGGTAGTTAGTGTTATCTAAAAATTTTTAGAAGAGCTTAGTTGTTAAAGTTGACTATGTCAATTAGTTAGATCTCGATAGTTCATTTTCAGATATTCCAAGAGAGTTATCCTAGGTTTTTATAGATGAAATCATATGTATAATTATGTGTTTTATGAATCAATGAAGAGCTTAGTTGTTAAAGTTGACTATGTCAATTAGTTAGATCTCGATAGTTCATCTTCAAATATTTCAAGAGAGTTATCCTAGATTTTTATAGATGAAATCATATGTATAAGTATGTGTTTTATGAATCAATGAAGCATCATCTTCTAAGTTAATCATTTTATAAATTGATCTCTTATCGATTGATTATCTTAATTTTTGTTTACTCTCTCTAATTTTTCATGGCATCAAAGTAGGCTTAAGTATAATTGAAGATAGGAGAGCAAGATCATTTTAATTCCATGAAAAGAGTCTGATAGGCATTGTGCTAGTGATTGGACATTTGAATGTAAAAGGAAACGAGGTTGTGAAAATGATTAGACATGAGGTATGAATTGAGCATGAGAGAGTAAGGAGTTTCATAGTGTGAATAAATAAAGGAAAAATAAGCTATAATGGACCATATATGATGGAGACAAATTTGCTAAATTAAAACCACCTAAATCCCTATCAAGTTGAGAACATTTTGAATACATTTTAGAAATGAGACACAATTAACCAATCCATAAATTCATTACATGCCAAAATAAAGTGAGTATTAAAATATTCTACTGAGCTTCCATACTATAGTGATATCATTAAATTATAAATAGTTATATATTGTAAAAAAAAAGGACGCAAAATGTTGTGTTAATAATGAAAAGTGCGTTAAAAGGCATGTAAGTGTTAATGATCCATGTATTAAGAGTAATGGAAAGTGGATTTGTTAATAAGCTTTCAAGTTAATAAAAAATTAACCGTATAAACATAATAAAAGTTAAAATAAAGGGAAAGTTCGCTAGTAAAATTAAAATAAAGAAGGATCTGAACATAAAGTTATGGAAACTAAAACATAAGGGAATCTAGATTCAAAGGGTGATCTTAATAATCACTTTCAAGCAAGAGGATAAATGAAATCATATGTTGTGATTAACCAAAGGAGGAACAAATGAAATCTAGTAGTAGTTAAGGGTAGTTAAAAGTCCCAATTTTGATAGATATGAATTATGACCTCTCGTCAATTAAAATGAAGAATATTCATTTTCAAGAACGTTGATATATTGTAGTAAGTGGGTTCATATAAATATATTGAGAATATGTATAATAAAAATGAAAAATGTACAATGCAATTTGTTTATGAAAATAAATAGAAATATTTAAGGACATTATGGTTTATCAAACAAGTGATGGAATAATCTAGTTTTCTTAAGGTTGCAACGATTGATCATGTCAAGTAGGTTGGGATAATCTTTAGATAACCTATAAAGGCACAAACAAAGTAAAAAATTCCAAATTGTATACACTCAGAAAGAACACATAAATTTTCCATATGAAGAACCCATATTTTGTAGATCATTTTATGAAACAAATTACAAACCATGAAAATCAACAATGAACACATGAGAAAATAATTTCATATTATAAGGTTGTTGAAAGTTTATTCAAAAGAATTCCCAATTTTTTTTTGTGATTTTATTACCCATAGAGGAGACTAAAGGTCTATCACGATTACATATAAGTTACATGTAAAAAAATTCTTACGGTTTCTGTTGAAACATGAGACAAAAGCCAACATAAGTAGTGAGGATTTGGAAAGTACATTTTGATTTGTGTATTTTGATTTCAAATTTCCATTAATAGGGAAGAGATGGAGGAAATATAAGTTGAAGAAAACAAGGGAGAGGTCTATCTCAAGAAAGCTACACGTGAGCATCAAAATAGAGGATATAATCACATCATTTCCTCTAGAACCAAAGATGATTAGGTAGATATTACAATTTGTTAAGTACGACACACTATATATATATATATATATATATAGCCAAGGAGCTTAACCAATTGAACTAACCCTTGAGGCTAAAAAAATAAAATGTTATTACTAAAATAAGCTTCTTCTTAGGAAAGTGTTGCAAGTAAAAGAAATCAAATATAAATACACATATATCTAATGTAATAAACATTTATGAAGGTACAACACAATCCATGTTCCATTCATGTCAAGTAACTACAGAATGCAAGAATAATTATATTTAGATTTTGGACAATGGTTGCAAAAAAAAATGACAAGTAACAAAATCATGTTCCCAAGTTTAGATAATTCATTCAAAACTAAAGTAAAATTAGTAATTTATTATCTAGTAAATGTTTAAGGAAAAGAAACAGTGTCTATTTCGACCAAAAAAGATGAAAAGAAAGATATCTCAAATCTCTATTATGTCCTTTGTCTCTAAAATACTATGATGAGAGTATGGAAAATAAGGAAAAATAGGTATAAATCCATATTTATAGGTACCACATATACAATTTTAGAACATTCACCTAGTAGAAGACTCGTTGAAAAATTGAAATTGAATAAAATAAGATTTTAAGAATTTTCCTCCAGATTTTTATCCAAAGTGATCATTTTTAATCAATGTTTTATGTCTACAACATAACCCATAATGAGAATGTGACCACCACATTGTTCAAATTTTAACCACCACAGAAACTTGAAAGTAGAAATGGAATGTTTTCATCGATAGCCACGAGTCTTAATTAGTCATAATCAAATGCATAGAATGTTTCATGGTTAAGTGATTCCTCCCCGTAGAATTTTGGATGTGGTCATATACCCTTTAATAGTATTATTATTTTACAAAATAAATAGATTGCTAAATGTATCTGCACGATAAATGCTTGTGACGTGTGTCATGAGAGTTGCATCCTAGCTAAACACTAGAGAGATAGTTTTCCATAAATTGATTCCCACAACATCAAGGAACCTTTTGAACTAGTACACACAAATATTTATGGTCCAATGTAATCACATTCAATAGGAGGTAATTTGTGTTTCCTAATATTTATAGATGAGTTTACCCGAATGAAATGTATATATTATATTAAGAAAAAAAAAAAAAAATTAAGAAAAATCAAGGATTCCAAGCCTTGGTAAAGAGAGGGAGTGGAAAGTATATTAAGGTACATAGATTAGTGAGGGGTGGTGACTATGATTCCAAAAAAAGTGCATTTTTTTGTAGTTTGTGAGAAATAAAAAGGTAAATTCCACAACAAAATGGAGTAGCTAAAAGTAATAATAGTACCATAATAAATAAGGCTAGAGCTATTCTTAAGGCTAAAATTATCTCAAATCGATTTGGATAAAGAAATATCTAACCAATGTACAACCACATGTGTGAAGGGAAATTTTTCTATAAGCTTAAACTTGCATGAAATATGGTGTGTAATATTTTAATTTGTTTGGTTATGTATCTTATGCACATGTTCCAAAATAATTGAGAAAGAAACTTGACGATAAAAGTTAAATATATATATTGATTGGTTATACTGTGTCATCTAAAGCACATACTCTATATTATCATATTAAGAAGAAATTTATAGTAAGTGGGGATGTAGAGCAACATTAGATTTTGGTCTGTGACCTTCACCTCTATTGTTTCTGTTTTCGCCCTCGTAGATGTCATCTAATCTTAGGTCTCTAGCGTTACTGTACCTTGCTTAATCGCTTCATGCATGAAGTTCGTTGTTTCAATAGCAAAGTGTAGGAAATGGTATCTCAGTAACACCCTATAAGTAAGGCAACAAAGCAGTGAAGGTATAAGTTTTCCTGTTGGCTAAAGGAATTCTCTATAAGATAGGACATTACGAGTAAGACAGAGGTAAGACCCTAAGTCTATAAAATTGTTACCGTACCATAGAGCTATTACTGTAAGAAAGAGGGAGGAAAGAGGTGGTTGGACAGAAGGGAAGGAAAGGAAAGGAACATAAAAGAACATGCCTTTACCTGACTTATATATGACTCAAGCTATCCGTAATAGAAAATAGAACTAAAATATAAAGAATTTTAAGGTTCTGCTGATCCATGATCTATATGCAATCCTTTGGGGGCTTTTAAGCTAAGGCTCTCAATGGCTGACACCATTCCGAGAAGAATTCCTCGTTCGAGAAAGCTCATTTATTTGATCTAATTTAGTAGTAGTGTCCATGCTCCCAAACTACTATTTACTAGTGGTTGATTCCATTGAAGCACCCACAGTACCTGTAGTTTACCTACTTGAAGCATCAGTAGAAGATACAGTCGTTGATGGGATATAAACAGTTTCAAAGTAGTATTTCGATCCAGTAAAAGACTTAGTCCCAAGTTATGTGGATTAAGTAGACGACCCAAATAGGTTTCTTATCTAGTTCTTCAACTGTCTTCGTCTTCCCTTATGCTCTCTTTCTATTTTCCTTTTACTCTCAAACTAGAGGGTTTCCTACCTTAGATGCTGGTAGTGAAACTGGAATTTTAATTGGATTTTCTACTGGGTCACATACTTGAGTATGAGATCTAGTTTACTGAGATCCAAACAAACGTTTTATTTATGTTGATAAAACACTAAGCCCAATGTGCACTTATCAATGAGAATTTTTTGAAGGAAGCATAGAAAATAATAAATATGGGTGGATAGGTCAGGCTGATGTTGAACGAGAATGATCAGGTCTAATAGCGCATATATAAGATAAGGGGGAGGTTGAGCGGCTCTACAAATACTCCACCCACACCCCCTAGACTACTCGAGCTCCATATGATGCTTCTTGCGGCGCAGGCCACCGAATCTATGAGGTAGCTTACCTTTTCTATGTTCCTTGACTTGGAGGACAACAAAAAACAACGTGAAATTTGTTTAAGATTGACCTGCTTAACAGTTTATCTTCTAGAAAGTACAAGTGGGATAGTAAAAAAAGGAGTGGAAGTGAGTTTGTACATATTACTTTCCTTGTGTAAAACCACCAGCCACTACTAAGGGTTCACCTCATTATCCGCTTCTTGTGCCCCTATTATTACTATTTTTAGGGTCCCTACAAGATAGGAACTTCAACTTCCAACTCTTTCTTCTTCAAGCTTCCCCCTATTTATTCTTATTTAAAGATATAGAGAGGTTTGTGACGAGATTCATGAAAAGGGCCAGCATTATTATGAATGGATGAATGGTAGCAGGATGCTGGTCCTTTCTCCAATCAATAATAGAAACGAATGATAGAGAGAGGATGCGTAAGCATGACTCGACCACGAGGAGAAGAGCTGCCATTGATTTATCACTTGACCCCAAGGGGTGAGGGCCCCTAAGTGGGTGGTAATAGAGAAATAAAAGTGGTAGAATAGAGCAAGCTCGAGAGGTTAGCTGTTGAGATTGCAACAAGATGATGAGCTTAGTGAAAAGAGTCGCCTTCACTAAGTGGGCCCGCAGGCTATTTTTGGCGCTAGTCTATTTTTAGACTATGTCTATGTTTAGACATGTTGATCAAATTCTATGAGTTGCAGGATGCTATTTGTGGATGGTTGGTCAAATTGGAAAAATAGATGGACTTCTATTTTTAGACATACTGGGCGGAATCTATTTTTAGATTGCTAGTCTAAAAATAGATATGTCAAATATTATTAGTTCTTAATAATATTTGGACTATAAACATTATCTTATTCTCTTGGAGCACTTCAGTTAAGTGCACATATGTGGCACATGAGCTGACAGAAGGAATTACACTATTCCTGAGGGTTAAGTGGAGCTATTGCATGGAGAATTCAGTTAGAAATCATGTGACAGAGTTTGGTGGAGTTATTGAGGTAGTTGGTGGAGGGGTATTCAGTTTAACTCAGTTAGACACAGTTGAGCTAGTTGTATCTAGTCTAACTGATTGATACACTAGTGAGAGTGGTGTGAATTAATTAATAATTAATTCACTAAATATTAACTCATTAATCAACTGAAGAATACATTAGTTAACTACAGTGCATGGACAGTGTCAGTGGAGACTAGTGGAGAGATAGGTGAAAGGGAAAGTAGACTATCAGTTGTGACTATAGTGTTGCATGATTTTGCACCACACATTGATGGAGATGCCAATGAGGATTGCGTGAGAAATTCTGGACCAATTCGAGTTTATTCAGAGCCCATATTCAGCAGGGATTGTGTAGTAGAGGCAGGCTAGCAAGTGGTAGAGATTGGTGCATGGGATTTGCTAGATCGGACCTGATTAGTGTGTAGCAATTGGATTGTACTGAGAGCTTGTGATAAGCTTTGTATGATGATTGTTACATGAACTCTATGACATATATTATACAGATAGTTGGAGGTTTTTTAGCTTTAAGCTTTCCCATATATCACTGTGTTAATGTGTGTGAATTTTTATGGTTTTAATGTGTGCATGCAATTGATTTAATTTCTGCATATGATGATCAATGGTGGAATAGATTATGTATTGTGCATGAAGTCAAATAGTGTATGATCAGGAGAATCTTAGACATATAATATATTAGTTATATAATTTCTACATGGTATCGGAGCATTGATCATTGGAGCAATTGCAAAGCATTGAAGCGGTTGAGTTTTGTGCTGGTGGAATTCGAATTTGCAGTAGTGTTTTCTTGGTGTCGAAGTTGAGATGTCTTTCAACAGATTGCGATTGGAGTATGCCCTTGAGGGCAGCTCGAATTATATTGCAGGGAAGGATAAGATGTATGTGGTGTTGGAGGATAATGGGTTGCAGGAGTTCCTAGATGCAGAAATTCCAAAACCTGCTTCTAGCGATGCTACCGCACTTGATGCATGGCAAATGAAGACAGAAAAATGTCGAAGGATTCTGTTGGAAGGTGTGAAGGATCACATAGTGTCCAACCTTCATGGTAAAGCTTCTCCATTCTTGATGTGGAAAGTTTTGACAGATTTGTTCCAAAGCAAGAGTGACCAGAGGAAGTTGGCACTCAAGGATAAACTCAGGAAAATACAAATGGAGAAGGCGAAGAGTATACCCAAGTACCTCACGAAGTTTGTCCAGTGCAAGGATGAGATAGGAAGTGTGGGGGTTACTGTAGATGAAGAGGACTTGGTGAGCTTGGCTCTCCTTGGGCTTCCAAAGAGTTGGAATTCCTACGAGGACTCTGTCAATGGTCGGGAGAAATTGCCAGGATGGGAGTGACTTTGGTCGGATCCTGTGCAGGAGGAGATAAGGTGGAGTACCAGGGATGGATCTTCATCGAAGAATGAAGATAAAGAAAATTGCGCTTTGGCTTCCAAAGTAAGAAAGGGGAAGGGAAAGAAAAATACTT
This sequence comes from Pinus albicaulis, assembly GCA_034641835.2. Lineage (NCBI taxonomy): Eukaryota > Viridiplantae > Streptophyta > Pinopsida > Pinales > Pinaceae > Pinus > Pinus albicaulis. The sequence goes on along the minus strand of CM076582.1, from coordinate 1,103,470,111 downwards.
CTCAATCCGGTGCGAAAGGCAAGAAGCAGGACATGTCCATGGTGAAGTGCTTTCACTGTCACCAACACGGACATTACGCCACTAATTGTCCACGGAAGAAGAAAAATAAGCAGGCTGCTAGATCTGTAGCTGGAGAGGCCTTAGCCTCGCAGTTTGAGCTGGATTTTTTGCTGATCGCATGCTTGGTCTCAAGTGTGATGGGATCAGTGTGGTTTCTTGACAGTGGTGTGTCATTCCATATGACCGGAGACAAAGATTTGTTTATTGATATGGATGAGAAGGATCTTGGAGTGCACATCGAGATGGGCGATGATGGTAGATACAGTGCGACTGGTATCAGGACCATTTCCTTTGAGAGGGAGTCTGGAAAACCTTTCATCTTGAAGGATTTCATGCATGTTCTAGGATTGAGGAAGAATCTGATCTCTGTGACGATGTTGGAAGACAAGGGATATGATGTTGTCTTTAGTGAGGAAAAGGCTTTCCTGCGCAGTAAGGCAACTGGTGAAACCCGGAGGATAGGGGTTCAAGTTAAGAACCTTTATCAGTTGCAGGTAGATGGCTGTGCAGCAATGGTAGGCAAGGCAGAAGGAGTGTTGAGCCAGGATGAGGGCGAGCTATGGCACAGGAGATTGGGCCATATTCACCATGGTGCTTTGAAAATTTTGCAGCAAATTTCTACTGGGATTCCCAAAGGTACACTTGTGCAGACAGATCAGTGCCAGGGATGTACTTTGGGAAAATTTGTGAAAGCCACCTTTCATGAGAAGGATAGTCGCGCCACGACGATCCTTGAGAGAATTCACATAGATGTGTGTGGACCTTTCTCAGTAACTTCGACAGCAAAGCACAAGTATTATGTGATCTTTGTTGATGACTTTTCTCAGAAGTGTTGGATCTTCTTCATGCAGAAGAAGAGCGAGACATTCTCAAAGTTCTGTGAGTTCAAGGAACTGGTTGAGAAAGAGTCAGGGAAGCAGGTGAAGGCTCTTAGGAGCGACAATGTTGTTGAATTCATCTCTGGAAAATTCAAGGACTTTTGCAGCGCAGAAGGAATTCGAAGAGAGCTCATAGTGCCTCATAACCCACAGCAGAAATGGGTCGCGGAGTGAAATAACAGAATGATCATGGGTGCTGCACGAGTGATGTTGCATGATCAGGGCCTTCCCATACACTTGTGGGTTGAAGCATGCAATACTGCAGTTTATGTGCAAAACCGTTGTCCTCATAGAGTACTTGGCATGAGTACACCCGAAGAGGCATTTTCCGGTAAGAAGCCTGATATTTCTCATTTGAAGATTTTTGGCTCACCTGTTTACATTCATGTGACGAAGGATTCCAGGAAGAAGCTGGAGTCGACCGCAGAGGTTGGGATATTTTTGGGGTACATAGAAACACCCCACAACTATCGTGTGTATTTTCCAGAAATTTGGAAGATTGTTGTGTGACGGGATATCAAATTTCATGAGGAGAAAGCCACGAAGTGTTCGCTTGAGAGGGAGCCACACTTACATGCAGATGAAGAGCTATTAGTTCCTAAGGATGAGCCTCAGGATGTGTATCAACCACAAGAGGAGGTTCATGGAGTGGAAGAAACCACTCATGCAGCGCCAACCATCAGAGGGCGAAAGCGCACTACAAAAGCTGAGCAACTGAATCTTGATGCAGAGAAGACTGTAGGAGAACCTACATCACAGTGCAGACAGAGACAGTCACCTGACCGATATACTAGATACATGGCTCTGATGAGCAAGTGTATCGTGATAGAACCATCCTCTTTCGAGGAAGCTGTGGAGGACCCTGCATGGGTAGATGCCGTGGTGGAAAAGTATGATTCGATTGTCAGAAATAGTGAATGGGAGATTGTCCCAAGGCTGGAAGGGAAATCAGTGGTAGGTTCGAGATGGATCTACAAAGTGAAGCAAGCAGCTGATGGGAGTGTCGAGAAGTACAAGGCAAGATTTGTTGCCCAGGGCTTCTCACAGATTGAGGGGATCGATTATGAGGAAACCTTTGCACCTATCGCAAGGTATTCTTCCATACGGAGAATCCTAGCTCTCTTAGCGTAGATGGGATGGCACATTCATCAGATGGATGTGAAGATTGCGTTCCTTAATAGAGTCATTGAGGAGGAGGTGTACATAGAGCAGCCAGAAGGTTTCGAGATCTTCAGCAGCAAGTCGCATGTGTGCAGGCTCAAAAGAGCGTTGTATGGGTTGAAACAAGCACCTCGTGCTTGGTACACACAGATAGATAGTTATTTCATCGATCTTGGATTCACCAAGAGTGAGGCAGATCCGAACCTATACCAGATTGTGGTGGAGGGTAAGTTTATGATCATTGTACTTTATGTAGATGATTTGATTTTGACGGGTGATGAATAGTTGATACTCTCATGCAAGGTTGATCTTGTAAAAGAGTTTGAGATGAAGGACTTGGGCCTCCTTCATTATTTCCTGGGATTGGAAATTTGGCAGTGCAGTGATGGACTGTTTATGTCTCAAGGAAAGTATGCCCGGGAGATACTAGAGAAGTTCAACATGCAAGGCTGTATGCCTATCGACACTCCTCTTCCTGGTGGTTGGAGGAAAGAGGATGCTACATCGGCAGAGGTAGTGGATGCCACTGTTTATCGATAGTTAGTTGGTTCGCTCATGTATCTAGTCAATACACGACCAAACATATTCTATGCTGTTAACCATCTTTCACAAGCTATGGTTAAGCCTACCAAGCTCTTTTGGAAGGCGGGGAAGCATGTATTGAGATATCTCAGAGGCACATTGGGATATGGATTATGGTATAGACATTCATATGAGGTGAAGCTGCATGGCTTCACGGATGTAGATTGGGCGGGGAGCCCAACGGACAGAAAGAGCACATCTGGAGGGATTTTCAGTATCGGGTCAACAACGTTTTCTTGGTACAGCAGGAAGCAGATATCTGTGGCACTCAGTTCAGCGGAGGCCGAGTACATAGCAGCAATTTTGGCTGCATGCGAGGCTATATGGATGAGGAAGATCCTGGTTGGGTTGTTCAGTTCACACTTAGATCCTACTGTGATATATCGTGATGATCAGAGTTGCATCAAACTCTCGGTTAATCCAGTATTTCATGATAGATCTCAACACATTGACATCTAGTATCATCATATCAGAGATTGTGTGCAGTGGAAGATCATGTTACTTTCTTACATTCCTACGGAGGATCAGGATGCTGATATCTTGATGAAGGTGCTCACCATAAATTCTACCATAGAGGCAGGATCTGGGTGGGAGATAATCCCCATCTTGTTGAGAGGGAGTGTTGAGATTGCAACAAGATGATGAGCTTAGTGAAAAGAGTCGCCTACTAAGTGGGCTCTCGTGTGCGTTATTTTTGGTGCAAGTCTATTTTTAGACATGTCGATCATATTCTATGAGTTGCAGTATGCTATTTGTGGATGGTTGGTCAAGTTGGAAAAATATATGGACTTCTATTTTTAGACATATTAGGCAGAATCTATTTTTAGATTGTCAGTCTAAAAATAGATATGTCGAATATTATTAGCTCTTAATAATATTTGGACTATAAACATTATCTTATTCTCTTGGAGCACTTCAGTTAAGTGCACAGATGTGGCACAGGAGCTGACAGAAGGAATTACACTATTCCTGAGGTTTAAGTGAAGCTATTGCATGGAGAATTCAGTTAGAACTCATGTGACAAAATTTGGTGGAGTTATTGAGGTAGTTGGTGGAGGTGTGTTCAGTTTAACTCAGTTAGACACAGTTGAGCTAGTTGTATCTAGTCTAACTAATTGATACACTAATGAGAGTGGTGTGAATTAATTAATAATTAATTCACTAAATATTAACTCATTAATCAAATGAAGAATACATCAGTTAACTACAGTGCATGGACAATTTCAGTGGAGACCAGTGGAGAGATAGGTGAAAGGGCAAGTAGACTATCAGTTGTGACTATAGTGTTGCATGATTTTGCACCACACATTGATGGAGATGCCAATGAGGATTGCGTGAGCAAGGCTGGACCAATTTGAGTTCATTCAGAGCCCATATTCAGTAGGGATTGCGCAGTAGAGGCAGGCTAGTAGGTGGCAGAGATCGGTGCATGGGATTTGCTAGATCAGACCTGATTAGTGTGTAGCGATTGGATTGTATTGAGAGCTTATGATAAGCTTTGTATGATGATTGTTACATGATCTCTATGAAATATATTATACAGATAGTTGGGGGTTTTCAGCTTTAAGCTTTCCCATAAATCATTGTGTTAATGTGTGTGAATTTTTATGGTTTTAATGTGTGCATGAAATTGATTTAATTTCCACATATGATGATAAATGGTGGAATAGATTTTGTATTATGCATGAAGTCAAATAATGTATGATTGGGAGAATCTTAGACATATAATATATCAGTTATATAATTTCTACATTAGCTAGATAGATGAGAGTGCCAACATGGCATATGGGGACTATGCCCTGTGAACAGCTGCTATGTACATGGGACAGGGCTATTGCAGTTATATCTTCACAAAAAGAGCGAGGTACTACATATTTTTATATTATATACGATTCACCGGGTGAGCATCATACGCCGCCATATCCATAGATAAATTCAGATCTGGTCAGGTAGTTTCCTTTAACATTGGTTAGGTTATGCCCATTAGAGAGGTGGGTAAGGTAGTCCTAGTGTGATATGCATTGATTCCCCTAACATTAATTCTACAACCAGTCCACGTTTAATCCATACCCATATCATACATGAAAACTTTTACATGCTACATATTTTCTCTCAAATAGCCCAGTCAAGTAGTAGTCCGAGTAGAGTGGCCAGAGTAGAATAGCCCAAGAATAGTGGATCGGTGTGGACAAGTTCAACGTCTCCATTGTGATATAATATGTGAAAAAGTAGGGACAAAGAGTCATTCTTTCTCTTTTTTTCCCATGGTAGTGATAAGAAGTAGGAAGGTAGTTCACTTATCCCTAACGAATGTGGTTACACATGTGCCATAGCCTGTTGACACCCTATTGATTCTTCCCATTAGGAGCCTGCAATAGATGCCTCCCACTGACTGAAGGTGATCACCAAGGAACAATTAACACCTAAAATACCCAAAAAATGTCTATTCCAGTCGAAAGTAACTGGCTCCGAGCACCAATCACCGACTATTGAAACCACGGATCTACCGGGAAACAGTTCTTTTTGAATATTAGTATTGGCCTTCCAACTCAACCTCGTGCAACCCTTCCTTCCAACGAAACCTTATGCAGTGAATGAAAGGATTCGATCTAGTCGTTGCACTTAGGTAATGCAAGTGGGATGGCTAAATTTAATATTAAAACATCATTAAGGGGAGAGGCTGAACTATGTAACCAAAAGGGGGCGATCTGAGAGATCAAAATCACTACTAATGTGCTATTCTTGGTTCAAATCCAAGCATCCCTAAGGCTTCTAGCATGATGATGTAGCGACCCACCCACTTATGACTCATTCATTTCCCTGCCTATCCTAGCTTGTACCCACCTTCCCTACCCAACCTAGCTCGTAACTTCCCATCCTAGCTCATATCTACCTTCCTTAGCTCATTACTTACTCAAAATCTGTATGATTTTGTTAAGGTGAGTTTAGGTCATTTAGAGTTATTCATGAGATCAATTTCACCGTTACAGTCAGGTAAGTGTTCCCCTTGCCCTAGGGGCATCCCAAGCTTCCCTTTCCCAGACAAAATACAAGTTAAAAAAAAAATACAAGTTTAATAAGTTAAAGTGCCAACAAGCTACCCCTTAATACAACCAAAAACTAACAACACTATTAAGGAAATTAAGGTCAAAAATCATCATGCAAGCGGGAGTAGTCATAGAGTAGTGAAATATCAATAATATTTAGCGATTACCATATCTAATTGATGTGATAATAAAGCGCCTTCTTGTAATAGTCCAACGAGTCTCATTCCAGTATGTGAAGCCCACCTTACTAGAGGAAGGATCTAAAATGACCCATTGGTTCCAATCAAATGGATGGATATGATCATGGTGCAATGGTGAGATGAAATCTTGTGGTTACACTTTTTCCAGTCTTAGAATGCTTCATGGATATCAGAATCATATGTGTAGATACTCCTATAGATTATCACTACAAACATAGTCGATCCATTAGAAAATTACCATTCTTAATCGTAGCTATCATCAACTTAGGAAATACTAAGAGCCATAGAAAGCGTATTTCTACCCAGTGAGGACATCAGACGGGAAAAGGTATAGGTGCTTCTGGCAATCCAATCCTTCTGGTTGACATCACATTTTTTCTTCCCAGCTAGTCCCCACAATTTGCTTACAAAGGTCAACCCAACCCCAACTAACCCAAACCAACCCAAGAATATTGATATGAAAGGTCTGGTTCCGGTCTGATCTATTTAGTGTGGAACGGGGGGGACCCTATTATTGAACCAATATATTATTTTTTCTTGCTTAGATTTAGATATCCTGAGCCCCCCTCGGCTGGCCAGACAATGCAACAGTTTTTCTTCATAAACATAACGAGTCGATCCTCCATTTCGTTCATTTTAGAAACTCATCCTAGATGAATGGGACAGTATCACTTACATACTCTTGTTGTGTGACGACTTATTTTTTGTCTAGTTTGGAGGAAAGTCCTTATCAACTAGGTAGTATTTCAATAGCTTGAAATGGAGAATATCTTTTCTAGGTTAATGTAACTCACAGGTCGTAATACTGAGATATATGAAATTTCTTGAGGTAGAAATTTTCTACATTCATTTCCTCCAATCTATCCTTATGAGCATTTTGAATCCTAGAAAAACACCAATAATATAAATTTGGAAATGGAACAATAACGTATATAAATAACTTAATCCATTTGTTGGGGGAGGGGTTTTTTTGTTTTTTTACAAACAAACCCATGGTAAGGCAGCATGAGGTGCTTAGCAAACCAACACCCAAAGGCTTTGATAGTCCTAGGCTTATGTTCCTTAGTTGGTAGATGTCCTCTCATTCGTTCCTTACTTGGCTAGTGTCACCAAATAAAGAAAGAAATCTTTCTTTTTCATACTCCTTTTTACCTGGTAGCAGTAATCACTCTATTCACCTTATCTTTAGCAGGATTATTTCTATGTTGCTTGAGTAAGCTTGCTAGGTAATTAACATCACGTGTCGTCTATGTGTAATTAAGACTAAACTCAATATTAATACAATCATAGCGAGCTATGAATTGGTGAGCCTACTTGTGTAGAATTATGTTGCTTATTGTGGACTAGGTCCACCTTGTATTGTTGGCCTTCCTTACCTCTAATATAAATAGAGGAAGTATATAGTAGCCATAAATAAAATGTTATATCTATCTCCCCAATGAGGTAGGATACTATTAACGGTATACGTAGGTGACTGGAATCCAATCTTCATTTCAAGTATAGGACTTGAACACCGATAGAAAGCACTACTTTATATTACTCAGAGGGATTAAGAAAGATTACCTTGAAGAATTCAACCTTATATCCAGCTAGTGAATGAAAAACACCTGGAGTTAGAGCTATTACATGAACAACACCATGATTTTTCTGACATCAATGGCAACCTTGTCCAACAAAAGAAATCAAAACTTCAGTTGGCCTATGGTGTATCAACGTATGTAAGTAAGTTATGTGATATTCGCACCAAGATGGTATGTTGTCTTATTTGTTGGTGACCTTTACTGTGACTGATAATGAAACCGGTCCTCGTTGATGCACGTTTGGAACAGATATAACTGATGAGATTATGTGTTTATTTAGAGGTCGAGGTGTACTTAACATAAGATCTAACAGGTATAGTTATTTTTTAGGTGGGAAGGTCCATGTTCTCCTTTCCTTGCAGTAGGTTTTAATGTCTAACTCATATAATGGGAAAATAAAACTCGGCTGTACCGATATTGAATATGTGGTCTTCATAAGAATGGCATAGAGTAAAGGTGATTCCTAAGAGATTTATTGATCAAGTTATAAAGGTGCTAGTTCTGAAGGTGGACGTATAGTGAGGAAAAAATTATTCAATAAGGGGGAGAAGGGGTAAGGAAAAGGCCCTGATAAGAGGGCGAATTCATGAAAGGTGTTGTTTCTAAGAATAAGGTCGTGAAAGGGGTATGACATTATTTCCAAATAATACTCCTCTAATTTCACCAATTAGACCATCTTCCTTAATGGATCAACCTCCCTGATGAGAGGATTTAGCCAACACCACACATTAGAGAAGGACCCCATCATACACGATAGGACCCCTAAAACAGTGAAAACACCTTCCACGTGCCTGGACCTTTGTGGTGGGATGTGTACCATGACTAGAAAGTGCTTGTCAATTGAATAAAAATGCCGAATTATATTCCATGTAAGGTGTAAGGGGTAGAACCCCGACCACAAGGGGTGTAACCGCTCAAAGTGGTAGTGGCTACCACTGAAAGTAATAGTTTCACCACCCCAAAGTAATAGGTTTTAGTTTTACCCTTTAACTCATGCTTCCAACCAGCTCCCACCCTCACCCGTGCTGCATCTGCTACATCCTTATATGGAAGATAAGCTCCCCTTCATTGTCTCATCTAGGCTCTCATCCTCTCTATAGTTGGCCACCTCTCACTCATAACCCTGCAGCTGACATACTAGAACAGAATAGGTCTACCCTCCATCAAAACTGCTCTATATGGCCTCCGTAATGGCACATGCTCCAAGATCCCTACTTGAAGGAATGATTCACCTGCCCCAGATTACAAAACAAGTGTTCCCACCAAGCCGTAGATTCCGAGAATAGCGCTCCGACCAAACACAGGGTACATATACCCCTCCCCCCTACGAGCCATATAGGCAAATTGGATCTCTTTATACTTGATCTTATATATAGTACTACTAAACTACCCATCAATCATACCAATATGAGGGAACATCCACAAATATGGGTGGTCCATCGAACGGATGAATAAACAACATGATATCTAACCAGGATACCTATATAGGAGACCTAAACATAGCACCCACACTTAGAAACTCATCTGAGGTAGAGATTGGAGATCAAGCTATTTGGATCAAGATTGCTCAACTTGGGTTAACATAAACCACCGGTCTCTTGTAAGCTTTTTCCCTTACTTTTGTGTTTCATATAGTAATATCTAAGCCTAGGTAAATATATTCTTACCCTAACTTTCTCTGATTCGTGGGTGGGCATCGATCTATTGAAATGAATGTAGCTGAATCCACCCATCGCTCATCTGATCCAACCTATTCTCCCATAATTACACTAATCAATGGGACCAAATCTAAGCTCTTATCCTTATTCACTAACCATGATATCATGTTTCATTAAGATGTAGAGCATTGAAAGTAATGTTAGCCCTGCTTATTCCCCTAGATGAGCAGTATCTCTAGGTGGTATCTTGAAACTGAGCCCTATTCCACTAGAATTTATTCTTCCTTGAGCTTTTTGGGACATCCCATTAACCATGTAGAGCTTCACCCTCGGTTAGGATGTAGTTGAACTATCTAGAATTCTAGTGGATGCCAGTGTTAACTCAACCAGAAGGATGTACCTCCCATCCACTCGATGGAATTACCCTCCTTATTATAGTTGTTTGGAAGTAGCAGGGAAAGCTACCCTCATTTTGTGCACTTTACCCGTTTTGAGCTTGTATTATTTTCAATGTTTTAGCAACTTTGACATGATCAAGGATGTGAAATCCATTTGATTGCTGCAATGTGCCAAACCACCTAAGAAGCCCGCATATTATATATGCATGTGTGGCCGACCCCCGCTCTACACAAGGTCGCCGCAACAACAAGGCTACCCATGGCTGGATAAAATTAGTTACCTATAAGGTGCAAGTAAGCGGCATCTAAATTTACTGCAATGGAGTCTTCATCCTTACCTATATCTATTTGCAAGCCTATCTTGATAAATGATTCAGTGTGCTAATGGGTGATTGTACAATATCAATATCACCCTTTACAAAGATGAACTTCAATGAGGAAAGAGAAACTAAAGAGGCATGGGATGGCATCAGAGGTTTTGTTCCCACTCGTTAAAAGAAAAGAAAAAGAAGCCCCATTTTATGCCCCGACATTTGAAAAAAAAGAGGTGGCTTCAAAACACTTAGGGAAGAGTGGCTCACTATCGCTCAGTGTCCAGTCAACTGTGTCTCGATCTCATAAATCTGAATCATCATCTCGCTCATGAATTGGAACCGGCCCGCTGCTACTTCATTAACCAGTGGCTATAGATAGCCTCGCGTGGGATACAAGGTTATTTCTTACTAACCTGCCCTACTTAACACCGAATTTTACTTCTGCGGCTGAAATGCTTATACCTTATATGTCCTAATTACTTGTCCACCCTAAGAACTAGATCAAGCTGAGGGACAAGGGCGAATTCCACCATAGTGGTGCAGTATAAATAAGGCTTCCTACCCTATCTATGAGGAAGGATTATAGATAAGGAACCCATTCATAACTCTTGGACAAGATAAGGAACCCAATAATATATGGAACCGGGGAATCTATGGGAATGCAGAAAAGACTCCTCCTTCCATCTCCATCGTTCTAGGGTGAAGGGCATACGTTCAGGGTAAGGTACCCCAATAATTGAATAAATATGGCAACCAATGAGTGACAGGTGCATTTCTCTAAAGCTCAAAGAGACATAAAGACTAAAGCACTAGAGGTATAGCGATACCATCAACTCTAGAGCATGGTCCAAAAGGGGGCATCGTTGGTCGAGCTTGCTCAATTCGATCCAGCCAAAAGCATAATTACATATATAATGAATGAAGATCTCTCCTTGTAGAAATCACATCTCTTTGGTTTGGAAGGGTCTCATCTTATAGCCAATAGCTTATAGTCAGTGCCAGGGGGGTCAGTGTCGGTCCCTACCAGGAGGTCATTGTTAGCCGGTCATTGCTAGGCTGGGCTTGTCATACCTTATTCCACCATGAAGAGAGGGACGACATGGCATGGCCAACAAGAATGCATGCCACCCCGAGTGACTTATTCCAACTTACTTATTCACTACGTGAGGCAGGTAAGTGTGATACGGAACTGGATCATAAACTGGTGGATCTCCATCTCCATCTCGAACGACTGCTTTTGAAACCACTTCTTTTGCCTCAACTTATCTGGGCTTGGGTGAATGAGCTTCCCGTCTTCTTGTTGGCTTGAATTAAGCAGATATTCCTTGCTTGTCTGCATCTCTTTATGAGACTATCTTTCAGGTGGGCGGGCTTTAAAGGGTGGGAAACAAAGAGCCAATCTGGTAGGGTTTTCATGGTCAACCATAAGGGAGAGGAAAGAATATCTACGAAATCTCTTGAGTCATAACTAGAATCACAGACAAGTTTCAGTCCTTTGTGATTGATCGATTGATGGGAATAAATAAGTCCATGCGGATTAGGCAAATAACAACAGAGGTTTTCTTTTATTTTCGATATAGTCTGTTGCCACAACAATATCTTTTTTCCTTGTACCCAAGTTATCATATTTAAATCCAATCCCCACACTTCAAAGGCTCCTTTGGGTTTGAGGAAAGTGTATTGTATTAAGTGGGCTGTGAAGCTTGAACACCTCGCTTCAGCTCAGGGGGGGGAGTTCACCTCTCTGAAATCCACCCCGTGTATGGTCTAATTCCATGCACCACATTCCTAGGTCAATCATTCTGTTAAGCCTGCTCCTTTTCGGGGGTTGAAAGTCATAAGATTAAGCCATTTCCTTGCCTTCATTCTTTTGTTTGAAGGTGATTTGTGGCTTTGGGTTTTCTATCATTTTCCAAAATTGTGCCCCTTCATAATCTAAGGTCACGAGAGAGTAAGTTGAAAGGTCTATTATTACGTTGTTCCTTTTCTTGCTGGCAGATCTAAACTCTTTTTATGATGTATATATTTATATATAAAGCATTGTGGATCCTTCCTATGATAGGCCATACGTAGGACCAATAATTCTTGTCAATGCACCCAATCCAGGTGTGTAGATGCTGGCTGGTACTCACTCGATTCAAGTTTCAATGCCAGCACTCACTGTTGCATCGAGGAGCTATATTCATTCATCGACAAGTTAGCTATATTAATTAAGGGTATTCATTACATTCCATGCAAACTATATGAAATGGTCCAACTTGTAGCATGGTTTTGACTCTACTGCGATAATATGTAATTCATATAAGTTTCCATGTCATTTTGTACACCTTTTGTACGTTCCAGATCAGATCAATTCAACCCGACTTCCAATGATCAACTATTGGATGCTCTTATGACCGTGAATCCCTCTCACTCAGCCCTGTACCATATCATGATCATGCAGGGGTATGGCTTCCCAGTTGGGTATACCGAAGGAGACTACTACCAAAGCAACCCAGACCGGCCAAAGCCATAAAGAAAGTAGCTAGTTGGCCAAGAAAGCCATTCTAATCCAAGCCGGTCAGAGCCAGTTCGATCCGTTGACCCAGTTGGTGGAGTTTAACCAGCTTGTTGGGTTGTCGTCCTCCTAATTATAGTTCGTACTCCTTCAATAGAATGGGATATTTAACCTCCTTAGTAGGCTTGGCAAGGTGGGGGTAAGTTAGCGGAGGTTACCATTAGGACAACCATCTCCTTATATTCCATACTTACCAAACTCCAAAAATACACAAGTTGGTGGAATCACCTCACCCAAAGAATATTAATGGATAATTATCTCTTAATGAGGTCTTCTTATTATACGTAATTATTTCTATATTGGTCATGTTTTGATTTCGTCTCTCTCTCTAGTCACTGAAATCAATTGATGTGTAAGCAGGCTCGACCATAGGTTGTTGGTTAAGAAGGTGGGAATGGTAACACTTAAGTAATGTAAGTAAATCAAAGGTGAATATCAATAGTGCCTAAAAACTAAGGTATTCCTGGGAGGTTATGAGTAAGGTTGGGTAATTTATTTATCTGCTGCTAGTGAAATAGAATCTAGATATGGAACTAGATAAATAACTCAACAATCTTGATCTCGAACTAGGAAAAGAGGGATTATGTTGAGCTATGTGTCGGGGTGCCCCGGGCACACCCAGTATGGAGCAGGTACATAAGCAACAATTTATGAACATATAACATAAACTATCAATTTCAAGCCATCCCCAGTTATTATCCCAGCCCGCAATGGATGTTGTCTAGGCAGTGAGCAAGCAAGAAACATGTAAAGGATCAAAAACCACTTGAAGGTTTCATTTCCTCTCTACTTCTTCCTAGCCTGATCAGGCTCTTGATGACAACTCCAGTGACCGGTGACTTGTTTAGTGAATGGTGACTTGAGCCAATGGTGACGGAATAACCCTTCTTCGAGGGTGATTGATCTTGACTCCCTCGTTGGGCTAAAGCTCCCTGAGCAATATCAAATTCATTTAGATCCTCTTCCTCGTCCTCAAACTTATCAAATTTATTTCCAAAGCTCCTCAACATCGATTGGACTCTACTTCCTTCTTCATTATGGGCAACCACCTCTTTATCGGCGACCTCCTTATCGGTTCCAAAATAGACAAGAAGGCATTGGTTCACATGTAAACAAAAGAGTAGTTCAACCTAGCTCTGATTGCCAAATAAGTAAGTTCTGCATATGATACTTCCTTTCCCTTGGAAACTTTAATCCCTATGGCATAAACCACCTCATCATTCGTTATCTCCGTATGTATCTGGCCTTTATGTCTTTGATGAGTGATTGCAGAAGTGCCAGTGGGAAAGGACCCTAGAAGGAAGGTAGGGCCTACGAATACGCCGAAGGAATTCTCCCATGAATTCTCTATCTACCAAAAATGAATTATGGAAGAAAAGATTTTTTTATTTGTCCGAATGGTATTTAGAACTTTCAATTGCCAAAACAACTATGAAGGAATTGACCAAGGCGTAGTATAGCTTGGCTTTATGACTGTATTACTCGCTTTGACCTGTATGCCTTAGTTATATGGCTGGTCTTGGTAGCTTTGGAAAAATTAGTGCTTGATGATGGAATTCATTTCCGAAATGAGATTTTCTAGGAATTATCATTCTTTTTAGGATTGACCCATGAGTTTTCCACCACCTGTTCTCTCTTCATGATATGCAACATTCTATACTATTAATGAAAACTAACCATTTCAACTTCTCTCATCTCCATGCACCTATATGATCTACTACTGACTATGAGAACTATATTCCATCAATTTATTACTATATTCCCGAGATCATCTTACTAGTTTACTCATGAAAAGTAATCAAGGACCGAAAGTGACAACCAAGGATCGAGGATACGAGCCCCACCTTAGTTGATCGGAAGAGTTTTTACTTATTATGTTACATAAGTCATGGCAAGGCCCTTTAACGTTACCTAGATCATGTAGCATAATTCACATAAAGGTGAATATACTCTCTAAGCTTAGTGCACATGGATTCATCTACACCTTGAATTATATTCGAGCTCAAATTAGATCTTATTTATCAAAACACTAGGACAAACACAGATAACATGAGCTATAGTAATGGAGCCATAGCTTTGACATAGATCTTATCAAGGTAGGAGAGATAATATATAATCTCAGTAGTTAAGACAGTCTACTTGAAGCTTCTTTGTTAGATTTGATGCATAAGACAAAGAATTATTTGAGAAAGGCATTCTATATTTTGTGAGAGGCAGCTGCAACCATGGAATCACCCATGCTTAAATAAAAACCTGTTAGAAGGGTTTCAAACTGGTATTCTCAGCTCCCTTAGCTCTCAACTGGACACACTACAAATAAGAAGCATGAAGAAGCAGAATTTGCATTGGCAATCTTCTATTCCAAGGGTCGAAAGAAAGAAAAATGAGATAATAGGTAACAGGCTTCAAAAAAGTATAGTGGTATAACCAGAAGTTATCAAAGCTTTAACTAGTACTAATCATGACAGAGAATAGAAGTTCCCCCTGTTCATGAGAGGCAATCTTCTATTGGTTATATTTGTTTTACATAGGCATGGATTTTTCCTGGCGCAGCTAGGCTATCCTAGACTTGAACCAGAGACCTCGCCCGTGAAGTGAATCCTCACACTTGTGATACTATCCAATCAACTAATTGGAAGAGAAACTCTAAAAAAATCAAGCATAGGATGATCAATTTAATAAAACAATTGGAATTTAGATACCTTTTTTATAAGAAAAGTAGGTGGATTTTACATGAAAAAAGTATATAATGTCAAAGGTAGAAATAAAATAGGTAGAAATATAATATTTAAGCCAGGAAAGATGAATAGTTCATAGTCATTCTTCTAACAATGGTTGAAATCCTACAATAGCCTCTCAATGGAACGTAAAAAAAAAAGTTTGAAATAAACTTACAGAACATGATGATGTGGATTATAGAAATTTATATAGAACATGATCATGTGTATTATAAATCATAGTTTTCTTTGTTTTTTATGTCATCTAATGTCCTTTGAATAAGCGGTTAATGAAAGATAGTGACTTCGATCAATGGATGAAGAAATTGATGCAATTTAGAATAAATACACATGGTATCTTGTAGATATACTATAAGAAATTTTTTTTTAGAGTAAAATGTGATTACCTAACACAATTTAATGGGAAAAGTAAATTAAAAAAAAAAACCAAACTTGTTGCAAGAGGGTTTTGTCAACAACCTAGTCTTGTTTGTGGAGAAACATTTTCTTCAATAACAATGTTTGACATAAATAGAATAATTTTGGAAATTGTAGCCTAGTCTTGATTGTGGAGAAACATTTTCTCCAATAATAATGTTTGACATAAATAGAATAATTTTGGAAATTGTAGCCCAAAATATTTGGTTTATTTATGAAATGAATGTTAAATGAACATTTTGAAATGGAATTTTAGAAGAGGAACTTATATGAGTCTCGGAGCATTATTTGAAGCCAAGGATCAAAAGCACAAATTTTATAGGGCGAATAAATAATTGTATGGTATGAAGAAAGTTCCACGATCTTTGTATAGTTATATTGATTCCTAGTTTTTCATGAATGGGTTGAATAGAAGCAATAAGGAAACCTCAACTTACACCAAAACATATTAGTAAAGTGATACTCTATTTATTTTCCTTTACATTGATAATATGATATTTACCACAAATATAATGCTTGATGATTTTAAAGTAACCATGAAGACAAACATTGAAAATATTAACCTTGATCCTATGTATTATTTTCATAAAATTGTTGTTTAAAGGATCTTAAGGTACATTGCACTTACAATAGATTATAGAATTTGATATTCCACTTCAAAAGATAGCATTCTTGTTGGTTACACAGATACTAGATGACATCCAAGAAACTACTCATTGCCACAATATATTAGTTGAAGCAGAGTATGTAACAACTATATCTTTAGCCTATTACATTTTGACGAATAAAACATTTTAATCTTACATATGAAGACAAGGAACCAACCTTATGTTTTGTGACCATACTTCAACCATTGCATCAAGTAAAAAATGAGTTTTCATCATGATAGTACACACATTGAAACTAACAATCATTTTATTTAAATGAATTTGCTCACAATGTGAACACCATTCTACATTTTGTAAATCTCATGACCAATGGAAAGAGAATTGCACCAAGCCATTGGTATGAGAAAGTTTTGAATTTTCATGAGAGGACATTTAGGCATCATTTGTGCTTGTAATAGTTGGAACTAAGATAAGTGGTTAGTATAATGTTTCTAGCTAGTTAGTGTTGTCTAAAAATCTCAAAAAAGAGTTTAGTGGTTAATATTGACTATATTAATTGGTTAAATTTATATACTTTTTCAGAAGATAGAAAGTTATCTTATTTTTTTTATAAAAGAAATTATATTTATAAATATATGTTTTATGAATTAATGAAGTAGTCCCAAAAGTTATCTCAGTTTGGTGGTTGAATTCCCGTTACGAAGTACCTGTGTTCCAACTTGTGCTCCAAGATAATCATATCTTTGACTTTGAATATATATATTTTTGATATCCTAAAAATGACATGCCAATGTGATCTACGCTAAACAACATCTCCTATATTAATTCCATTTTAGATTTTCTAACAATGCAGGTAGGAATTCTAGCAATCTTACAAATAATTGCGGGAGATCACGACTGTAGAAAATGACCACTTTAACGTCCTTTCCTCTCGCTTGTTACCAGTGACCTCCATGTTAAAGTCCAAATATCCAAATATCGATATTTTATTTTAATGTTGATCCCCATATTTCCTCAAATGCGTTAATTATTCTGTCACCTTCGTCTCGCTTGTTACCAGTGACCTCCATGTTCAAGTCCAAGTATCGATATGTTGATCCCCGTATTTCCTCAAATCCATTAATTATTCTGTCAGCTTTGTTTCATGTATGTTAAATGTCTTTATTCCTACGTTTGTAGGATTTTGGCGAGAACTTCTACCTTTCAACTTTTAAAACGATACTTCAGTTGAAAGGCACAATTTCTGGAGAGCTCATATTTGCTCCTGTCTGCATGTCAATCACATTGTAGATTATCCCATTTTCTCCTAGCGATGGGTTGAATGACAGATCTGACAAAGCGAAGCACGTAGTCGAGGTGAAAGCCCATTGTAATTGGATTTATGCTCTACTATTGTACGCCCCATATGAAATATAGGGGTATTTTTAAGAATATTATTTAATATTTATGATCAAATTACAGTAAAACGAGGTTGTCAAAACAAAAAACACAAATTAAACAATTTGCTTTAAACGAGAAATTAAGGGAGCTATATAAATTTTCTATGCATGCCATTGCTCATGTGCGTTAGACGTTTGAAAATTGGTAAGTAGTTGATCATGACTTATGGACACGGTCTCCTTTAAGTCGATAGCGTGGTTTGAAGCCGTTGACGTTATGCGCGTATTTATATGGTGATGAATCTATATTTTGACTTTCACTATGGATTTACATGTATAAATCTTTGGCCCATATTATTTTCGAATGAAACATCTCTGAACTAGTGGTCGTAAATCGTAATAATAACCATTCAATTAAAATTGCGGTAATTTTTAAATGACATAATGACCCAGAGAGCCACCAGAGTTGAATAAGGCAACAAATTTTAAATGAGGTGATGGCCTGTCGATCAAATAGTCCACGATACTAAAGGAGCTGATGGCGACCCATACCCTCTGAATTGAATAAATTTTAATTCAGTATAAACAAATAATAAATCCATTTCCAAAAATAATAATAAAGTCAACTTACTACTACTAGGTTTAATTTAAATCACAGTATAAAGATCTTCTGCATGGCCGGAGTATAAAGAAAATGTGTTTCGTACATACTACTTTTATGTTAATTATATTCTTTCATCTTCTCTCGACACCAACACATACTATTATGGACCTTTCATTCGCTCAATGCTGCAACGAGATGCATGCATGCTCTATTAAATGGTCTTAGGTGTTACACTCGGCGTTCTTTTCACGGACTCAGGATTGCTGTGAATATATTTCACTAAACTCTCCTTTGGCAAATATCAAAATGAAACGTCACGATTGTGGGGAATGTGTTTCCCCGACTTTGCCATTGCTAAACTCTTTTCTGAGTTCTCTTCCAAACGAATCTATCTTATCGCCTTATTATTCATTACCATATACATATTGAAAAATGATTAGATGAGTATTGAATCATTTAAATGATTCAGCAGATATAACTAATACGTTTGTCGATAATTCACATATAGAATCATTTCTATCATTTCTATCACCGTTGAGAAAGAATTCTCTATTACTAACTTATCGTACATATTACCCGATCTTTCCTAAATATCTTTTTATAGTATTATTTATATTGGATTGAATTGTTGGAATATTTAATTCTTACTTGTCTTCAGTTAGAATCTGTTCCTATTTGTTAGGTTAATTCCTAGTTTGGTGTGAGGTTGACATATTTTCTCAACCAAATTATTGTGGGTCTAAGATAGCTTCTCTATCTTGAGACAATCCTCATGTATATATGTAATTCTATTTGTTTAATTAATGAAGAGAGTTTGCATGTTCAATTTATAAGTTGGTATCAGAGCCCATTTGGGACTCGGCTGAGACCTCGGCCCCTCTTGGGCTGAGGGAAATAAAGATTTTGGGGAGTGTTTATATTTGTCGATTTATTCGTTGTCCATTCATTTGAGCGAAGGTGTGTTGGAGGAGGGGTGCGCCCATCCTTTGACATGGCGAGAGCTGGACTGCAAAAGAAAGTGAAGAGTGCAGTTGCGTGGGTGAGAGCTGTGTGGAAAGTGCACTGGCGTGCAGGCACGATGACTGCGTGCTTAGTGAGACTGTGAGCGTTTTGGAGCTGCCTGCATGGATCCTCGACGGGTTGAGATTCTAGCAACGATTGCAGAGAATTTGTGAGTGGACTGGAGCAGCGTTCGGATCTTCTTGGCGCTGGTTATGGATCCTGTCATGGTGATTGAAGCAACAACCCAAGTTGGATCAGCGTGATTACTTGGTGCATCGGCTAATTTGTTGCTGCCTTGAGTTTTGTTGAAAGTCGCAGATCGTGAGGAAGAGCATCGAAGTGGCCTGTCACAGATTTGTAGATTGCCCAGTGGAAGCGTGATGGGGCCACTGCACTATGCTATACTCCAGACCTTGCAACAAACTCTGGTTTCAATTCAAAATCTCTGATTCAGTTTTTTGTTGGGGGCTCGCTGGTTTGATTCAGGTTATGGTTTCTTTTTGGGGTTCCAAAACGATTTGGGTTTTTTAATGGGCCTTCGTTGATTTGATTCGGGGCTGGATGGATCTGGATTTATAGTTCGTAGGTTTTTTAGTTGAAAAGTTTCATTACGCTTACTCTCAGCTGCTAAATTTGTGACATTTTTTGGGGTTAGTGCTGGTTGTTGGACCAACCTGAAGAAGAAATTTACAGTCATGTCGAAGTTGAATCCAAGCCTTTCGAGGAGCTCAACCAGATCATTCAAAAATGCAGCTGGAGTTGGCTCATAGAGTGTCAAAGTCAGCAGTGCCCAAACAGTGAAATTTGCGAGGCCAGCTGCCATTGGCTGATATGTGAGCCTCTCGAGAGATGATCTCGATCTGTCTCGTGAATTCAGCGGTGATTTTCTTCTCTTTTATTTGGGATAGCCTCGACTCTTATGTTCATCGGATCGACTGCATTTATGATCGGTGTTATGATGATGCCTCTTGTGGCTATGGTGGCCATGCTTTTCACTATCATCACAATTGTCGAAAATCTAGATACGCCTGAAATGTGGCCATGGTGTCGCAGTGGAAGAATCAGTTAGGATGGCCGACAGGAGGATTGCGTTCGCAAGAAAAGGATCGTGGTGAATTTGCATATCTGAGCCTAGGTATCCACAAATCGACTAATGGATTTTGATATCTGAGTCTACGATTGGTAGATTAAATTGCAGTGACAGCATGGCTGTAATTGAGGCTAGCTCAAACAACAAGATCTTAGGAGCCATGCAGGATCTCAGGATTGCTGTGTTAAGGAGAGGGCGCAGATCTCGTGGTGCCCCAACAGAGAGTAGTTGCATTATTATTTTCCATTGTTTAAATTTTATTCTTTATAAATTGTCATGTCATAAATGTAAATGTGGTTAAAATACTTGAGTTATTTATTGTGACATTTAGTTAGAGTCTTTGTTGGAATTGGCCATTCCAACAATAGACAAATTGATTTGTACCAGATATGATGAAGACATGAAAATGAAAATGACATATGAGGATAGTGCCTTAAGCTACATTAGAAATTGGAGGATGATCGTGTTGGTGTGTGTCGAGTGTGATGGAAATAGATTTGCATGTTCAAGTGTGAGGAGATTAGCTTGTCAGCGAGCATGAGGAGGCATGCTTGGAAGCAGTCACTAGCCTTGATATTGTGAACAGGGGAAGTGGCATTACGCTGTGATAAGCCTGGATGGCTGGAGAGCCTTCATGGTGGTGATAAGCCTTTGTGGCTGGAGAGCCTTTGTGGCAGTGATAAGCCTGGGTGGCTGGAGAGCCTTCATGGCGATGATAAGCCTTTATGGTTGGAGAGCCTTTGTGGCAGTGATAAGCCTTTGTTGTTGTGATAAGCCATCATGGCTGAGTTGAGCCTTCGTGGCTATGTTGAGCCCTTCGTGGTTGTGTTGAGCCTTCGTGGCTGTGATAAGCCTTGGTGGCTAAGTCGAGCCTTGGTGGCTACATTGTATCTCCTCAAGGCTGGGTGCCTGAGCGGTGGAGGTGAATTACTGCTTGTCGAAATGTGAACTAGCAAGCAGGTGAAAGGGTGTTGCTCGTGCATGTTCATGAAGCAACGTGGAGCGATCAGTTGTCAGTGATCTGGTAGGGATCAAATTGAAGACAACATGCAGTGTATGATCTTGGATCTGCTCTCAGCAACAGTGTGGGCAGTGTTCTGGTGAACTAAAATTCAAGACAGTTTGTCCGCAACAGGGAATGGCGTGGCCATGTGTTGTATTACTATCATGGTTATCGCTTGTGTTTATATTGCCATTTGGTATTGTTTTTGTTTGGTATGGGTAAATATGGAGAAGTCTTGGAAATTTGTATAAATATTGAGATTTGCGACCTCAATATGATGCCATTATGTTAGAATTCGTAACTCTAATTGATGACAGGTAAAACATGGAGACCAAGACCAGCTTGCCAAAGTAAAATGAAAATGTCAAAGACTCAAATGAATGGTATGGTGAGTGGCAAAGGAGGATGGACAATCAAGTTTGTGAGAGTTTGTTTTGTGTGAGTTTCTTGGAATAGACTCATGACATTTACAGTCACAGTTTGTAATTAGAAGAAAATCTACATGTCATTTATTGTTTGTATGTGCTGTGAGACCCAGAGAGGCATGCATACCCCTTTGTTATATGTTCCCTCTGTCAGAGAGTTTTAACACCATGGAAGAGTGTGTCATGCGGGATCGATACACTTGGGTGGGCCGTGTTGGTTTTAGACTCCATAAGGTGAAATTTTATATCAAGGGGGAGTTAATTGAGAGGTTGGATGAACCATGTATGTGAAGGACTTCCTAGTAGACTGGCGGTTGTAGCGGTTGGAACCCATGCATTTCGGTAGATGGTTGTTCCTTTATATGGACATCAACAAGTCGTCATTGTAGATTTTGCAGATGGATATTGAGACAAGTAGTCATTAAGGGGGAGTGTTGGAATATTTAATTCCTACTTGTCTTCAGTTAGAGTCTGTTCCTGTTTGTTAGGTTAATTCCTAGTTTGGTGTGAGGTTGAGATATTCTCTCAACCAAATTATTGTGCGTCTAGAATAGCTTCTCTATCTTGAGACAATCCTCATGTATATATGTAATTCTATTTGTTTAATTAATAAAGAGAGCTTGCATGCTTAGTTTCTAAGTTGAATTGCATGAATTCATTTTGATTGAATTTTTTATAATTTTGAATCTCAATTTTTTATTTTTTTATTTTGCATTAACAATCCATCATACATTGTATTGTTTTTTAATTTTATTGAGATTTGATTTTAGATTGTTGGTCAATTTTAATGAGTTTTGATTAATTTTAGATTTTTTGTGTTTCTCTCAAATTTTCAAATATGAATTTTAATTGAATTGATTCATGGCTAGTATTCTCATCTTCAGTGAATATCGGGAAACAATTGACTACTTTGCTCCATAACAAAATTCCAAATATTCTATTGAATACATATCCATCTGGTGGTAGAATTTCTATCAAAGTATTATCATTTTCCCTCCAAACCTTAATGTGAAAAGAATAACACTTTTAACTCAGATCCTTGATTCCAAATTCCTATTATAATTTCCTTTTAATCTCATTAATCAATTTAGTAAAAATTAGTGTTATAATTAAATCATCCACACATAATCAGATTCAAAAAACATTCTTAATTATATATTTATTTATATGAAAATTTGGATTACTCTTAGTTTTTATCCTACCTTGTTCGAAAAAGGAAATGTCAATTTTAGCATACCGTGACTTATCAAATGATCTTTCCCCTAGTTTACATAACATTTTAGTTGAAAAATGCACTTCTTTATTTAATTCACTCAAAAATGTTAAATTAATATCCATTACTTTAAAATTCCAATTCTAATTCAATGATGAATTGAATGTTGTTCATTTTTTCTTCATATATAAACTTTTCACCATAATCTATTCCTTATTTTTTCATATTATTTGTATTCGGTATATATTTAAATTTATCTATACTACCATAAGAATTGAACTTATATTTCAACAACCAATTTAAATCTCTAAAAAGATTATTCTTGAAAAATTTCATAGCTTACCAAACTATATTTTTCATTATAGTGTTTTATTTTTCTTTCAGAACATCCTCTATTTATTATGATCTTTTGTTTTATGAAACTTAAACATTCTTCCAACTTTGAATCATGATAACATACTCTTTATACTTATAGTTTCCTAAATTAATCCTATTGATTTATGCAGTGCTTCAGAAAGTTGGTCTACTCTTTCTTGGTGTGATTTGACTATTTGTATCTTCAATACCACTTTAATCATTGATGTGATAATTTTTATGAATACATCTTGATATTTTTTATTGAACAACATTTGCATACTCATGAAATATACTATCTCTACTTAAAAAAACATATGAGTAATGAGATCATACATTTTGTAAGCTTAATAATTAGTACAATAAGTAACAAATATATATTTTCTATTTTCCTTTGAAATTCCCAAAATTTTCAAATGATAAACAATTGATTTATAACCAGAAACTACTCACATTGAGATGCCAAATTAACACTTACATACACTTTATTAAGTGCACATGTTAAAAAAACAAATCTTATGCAAAAGAAAGGGAAGAAGGGCTTTCATTATATCCCTAATCTAACCATGGTGATTTTCCATTTATTAAGCGCACATGTTAAAAAAGAAAATCTAATGCAAAAGAAAGGGAAGAAGGGTTTTCATTATATCCCTAATCGAGCCATGGTGGTTTTCCATTTTCTAATATAGCTAGAATAAGTTTACATTTATCCTCAAGGTTCCCAAATTTAAAAGGCTTAGGAGTTCGTCTAGCTTCATAGTTTACAAAGTTTATCTACCTTAAGAGGTAAGTCAGCTCTACTTTCTTCTTTTTCTCTGTATGAAAGAAAAAGTTCAATTTTTTAAAGGATATGTTATCTTAAATTTAAAATCGATTATATTCCATTAAGATGATTGAAAACATAAGCCGAAATCAAGGAATGAACCCCACAATAAAGCCACGATAAGATAAAACATTAACACAAAGACGAAAAAGTTCAATTTTTTAAAGGATATGTTATTTTAAATTTCAAATTGATTATATTTCATTAAGATGATTGAAAACATAAGCCGAAATCAAGGAATGAACCCCACAATAGAGCCACAATAAAACATTAACACAAAGACAAATCCTAACCATAAAACACAAATTGTAAAATATTTAAATCAATTAAAAATAATGATTCAAGAGATTAGGAGAACAAAGGAACAATCACAAGTTTCATTATTATGTCTATTGACTATTCCCATTTTGGATTGACAAATATAATTGAATATAGTGACAAAATTAAATAATTCTACTATGTTTGTTATAGTATTATTAAAGAACAAGGTAAATGTTTGGCTATAACCAAATAGATGTTCATGGGTTATTTATTAACCTTACATTCAACCAATAAATTATTTAAGAAAGAGACATCTTTACATCGATGGGTCACCATTTGATTCATGGAAAGAGAATTGGATGATTAATTGGATAATGGTTTATGGCTATGCTAGAATTGACCAAATGTTAGACATAATCCATGGGGATGTCCATCACTCATAACCATAGCCCTAACAGCTCCTCTTATGATAACCTTCGCTTTATAGTTCCCTTGAAGGCACTAGTACTACAATAGCACTTCTCACACACATCCTAGTGTCTTTCAGTTCATTCATGGAAACGTTTGGACAAAGATTTGTTGAAGAACTATCTTAAATTTCTGGGTGTAGGAAATTTGGGCCACACTTATTATAGACCATTAGCTCCACATCTAAAAACTTGTATTTCTAGTTCAAGTTGAGTAGCACCACATAATTTTTTTTTTCTTTTATTGTGGGCATACTTTCCCTGGACTAATATTAGATGCTATTCATGAGAGCTTTACAAATCAAGTTAGTACTTTTTAATTAATGTCATGGTATAGATGTATCCAATTATGATTATATACTTCAATGATGACTTAGTGGTATTTAAAAAATAATTATTTTGCAAATGTTATTTATGAGAAATAGATCTATTTTTTTTTTTTCGTTTACTCAAGGTTACACTAGGGAGTTTTATATGCCATCTATTACCATCTCACACTTGTGAATATATGTTATATTAAATCTACTTTCAATGTGGGGTTCACTATTTTTATAGTTCAATTTGTTATTGTAGTATTAATCAATCATATTATAAATTTCGATGCTATCATTCCAAGTAGATTCTCCTCATATACCCAGTTAGTTTTATTCTAAATGCAACCATTTATTCTACTTTACATTCCCAACTATCTACATTAATAATGAATTCATAATGTTAAAGCTTGATGTGATGTTCATAGCTTTCAAATGATTAACAACTTCTTTAGATTATAAGGCCTAGATTTCTACCAATGACCATGTTCAAGATGCCAAGATCTAACCATGAAAGCTTTAGTGGAGGAACAATACCATACTATATGCATTCACATTGTGGGATATATATTGACGAAAAAATGACATATTATATTGAACATATAAATGGATATAGAAAATATTAATGAAAAAATATATACCTACAATATCTAGTAAACCTAGGATTCTTTTAAATTAGGAAAGTGTATTGGATTAATATTGGTATCAGGTTAAAGTAGTCAAATTAAAGGTAAAGGTATTTTTTAGTATGCTACTAATCCATTCCATATGAAAAAGGTTCATTAAGTCAAATTCGTGTGGATCTAACCCAATTGAAAGAAATCACACACGAAGAAATCACAACCCGTCCCCCAACTAGAAATAGTCATGATGAAGGCATTAAAGCCCATACAATTGTTTAAAACCTCTATGTGTTGCTTATTGGATATGCTTAATAATTATATCATACACTTTAACAAAACAACAATGCACCTATCACATGAAATTTAAACAGTGATGTTTACATTAAAAAAAACTATATAAAAGAAACTGCATTTTTTTAAAAATTATAATGTAAATGCAATCATAGACTCCAAATTCCATCAAATTATATAGGTATCAACCTGTAAAAGATTCCAACCTCTTTTTATTTGCCAATACCCACTAAAAAAACCAATTCCTTGATATTTATAAGAACCAACCTGAAAAAGACATAAAGACTCTAATCCACTCATCTACCATCACGTATTTACTCAATCTATTTGATCTCTCTTTTAATAATTTTTAAATTCCAATCATAACTTTAATTAAAATATCACTGACAGCAATGTTTAACTCGCAACTCTACTGTCGTTTTACGAGAAGCATCTGAAGAAAAAATTTCCAATATTAATTAAAAAATGCCAAGATGACTTTAATATGTTAAAACTGGAAAACATGATTAATTCAAACAAAAGTATTGGAATATTTACAAACTAAAACCAATCGTTCTGTGAACGGTGGATTGCACTGAATCCTCCGAAATAAACAAATATGTTCATTTGAAATTTTCATTTAGTTTTGTTATACTTCAAAATATATTTGTGCTCCGAGAGAAATAAATAAATATATGATTTATATTATACATGTACCGAAACACCGTCGGCTGAAACATAAAATATGATGATTGCATTTATATTATTAAAGCTGAATAAATTTAAAAATTAGTATATACTTGCCCCAATGTATTAATAGAAATATGGCTCCAAAAATATATCTCTCCGTTCAAAGACCAACCGCACACAAATATGGATACAGTAAAGCAAGAAAAGACATAAATATATTCTTTAAAGTTTATACTATATATATATTTTTTTTATGAAGAAAAAAAACGCTGTATATATTAAATATGTCATATGTACATATGACAGTACATGTTCAGCTGAAAAACAAAACAGCGAGAAACTCAAAATCCCCATATACTTACATAAATTACCCTTCTATATATTCAGTAGCACGGTGAAGATCCATGCGGGAAACATTGATATGGACACCGGATTCGTCCCAGCAGGGCCGAAATATATCCATAGCGACTTGAACATTGTTGGGCTACCTAACAGAGAACACCCTCACACAACAAGAGATAGAGCAAAGCACGAGGAGCCTTCAATTTCATCGTTACGAGGAGGATTTCGAGAAAGTGCGTTTAACCCATCTCCTAAACCGAGAGTTGGTCTTCTTACGCGCACCAGGACTACTAATTACTCTCCTGTACGTACGATGATCTTCATGTCGATGGGCAGAAGCAGCGGAAGGCGCGAGATTCGATCCGACGCTTCCGCTGTGATAGAAAACCTGATTTGTCGAAATCTGAGGCAGCTTCAACATATTTTCCGATAAAACACCATCTGCAGCAGCATGAACATTATTATTAATGGCGAGAGTTGATCTGCCAGATCCGTGTGATTCCCGGGGAATACAACCGTCGCCATATACAAACCCCGATGACCCCTCCCTTCTAAACGACAAGGATGATCTCGTTAACGAAGAAGCCATTGGATACCAAACAACTGGATCAGACAATAGAATACAGCCTCCTCCCTCCCGTTTCCTCCTATTTAACAGGGGCCACAGGCAGCATGACAGATTTCAAGGGGCGAGGAGGTAATCATATTAAAAACCCGCTGTAATTCGCTTTCTTTTGTATTTGTTTACGCTAAATATGAATTTCGGTCCTTGATAATGATATATCTTGATGTAAGACTTACAACGAACAACCCCGTGTCGTTGAAAAAACGCAGTGAGATTGCCTGCAGGGTCGGAGCACAAAGGAAAATTTATTTCATACACGGTATCTCTATGCTAATTAGGTTTTTTTAATACTTTCTAGCTGCTTCTAGAAACAAGGCGCGTGAAGATTCTCCACCAGGTGGTAGCTCTTTTATGCTAATTTAGCGCTGCCTGAGCCGTGAAACTGGACTCGCGTTTTTAGAAGTTATATTGTTTGATAATATATTTCACTACATTGACCCTTGGGGAAATATGAAGATTTACGTTTCGTGTGTTAACATGACTTCGCTCATATCATAAGATATGCAGAAAATGGGTTTGCAGAATTTATAAGTTCGAAAGTGGTTTAAAGGTTAATAATTAAATGTAATTTGCCCCTCTATTTAGATTTACCGAGTTAAATATTTTTGATGAAAGAGACATATTTTTAAATTTTTCTTTTTTATAAAAAATAAAGTATATATTATGTTATATTCGCAAAGAAGAGATGTTAAGCTTTAAATTCCTCAAACTTCACCTTAAAATTTACCATTCCTCAACGTAATATCAAATTCACTCCAAATGAATATCAAAATATCAAAATTGGAATAATTATTCCCATAAATTTATTCAACTTAAATATTAAAATATTATCAAACTTTCATCATCTTACATGCCATATTTGAGATATTTATTCTAGGGCATAATTTCAGATATCTATTTTCACAAATTCAATGAATGCTTTGAACTTTATTCAACTTTCCCCATACTTTTTTATTAATGATATTATAGCTTAATTATTATAATTAGAGCAACGATATTTCTTAATTTAGTTGTGGTAGTTAAAGCATCTTTTAAAAATTTGGACCATTTTTCTATGTGTACGTTTTGGATTGTCTGCTAAAGAATTTATGATATTAATATTAAGAAGTTATTGGTTCAATTATCTCAATCATAAAAAGTTTTGGTTGAGCATTTATGCTATTAAAAAAATTATTAGTTAAATTATTTAAATTGTAAAGTTTTTTGGTTAAGCTAAAAGTAAATGTTTATGATAGATATTACTAATACAAATAGTACAAATATTCTATAATATAATAGTTATCTATTTCCCAAATCCATAAATTACATTAAAAAATGAAATATTGATATTATTAATATAAAAGATAAATAATTAGAATATTTATAATATTAAAAATATTTCAATTTATATCATAATTATTAGAATATTTGTGCTATTAGAATTCTATAAATTTCAATTATAATGTTCCTCACATTAGAATTCTTTGAATCTAAATTATATTAGATATTAAAACTTTTAGAATTTATAAATTATGATTAGAGTAACTATTTTATGAAATATATTTTAATTTGAAGTTTTAAATTATAGATATTTATTTATTTAATTTTTCAATTTAAATGTTAAATATGATATTATTTTTTTATTTAGATATTATTATTTAAAAATAAATAAAAATATACAAATAAAAGGTTCTTTTAGTGACCAAAAACTACACAACATGACCCATAAACAACATTAAAAAAAGGAAAGATTTATGTATCAATAACTGAATTTGTTAGATGTGATAAGGTTCTTTTAATGACAACATGAGCCTATAAACAACGTTAAAAAAAAATAGGAAGAATTATATATAAATAACTAAGTTTCTTAAATCTGATTAATTTATTGAAGATAAATTTTATACTTAAATTATATATATATATATATATATATATATATATATATATATATATATATATATATATATATATATATATATAATTTAATTTTTAAATTTTTTTATTTCTCAAGAAATTTTAAGAATATTATTGTCATTTTTTTCCATTAAAATTGTATATGCCAATTTAATATTAAATTTAATCAATTTAAATTATAATTTTTTTTAATAATATTGTTTAGTGGAAATTGCAATTGATATCATTGTTTTTTCTATTGAAATTGTATACACCATATGCATAATGTTATGTGAATAAATTAAAATAATAATAAACATGTTTAAGTGAAAAAAAACAAACATATATAAAGAAAATAAACCATCACGCATTTTTATTAATCTTTTATACAAAAACATGCTATTAACATAGTAAGCGTAGTTATAAGTAATACTGATATTTTCATGCGAATGGGTTAGCTTGATTATATTTTTAGAGAAAAGTTTATGGTAAGATCTTATATTTAATTTAACCAAAGCTTAAGGCTAATTATATAACTGTCATAAGAAAGATTTCCTATTAAAAAAAAAATCTAGATTTAAAATGAATGATTCCTCATTCATAATAATATTGTTACTGTGATTTAAAATGAATGATTTGTCATTCATACTTTTTTTTTTCCATAGAAAAAAATCGAACTTTCTATTAAAAATAGATAGTCGCATAACATATGCAGAGCATTTTAGATCAGCTCCATTCACCCTTTATCCAGAGGGGAATGGTGGTCTCAACTACTTTACAACACCTGAAGGTATTTTCAAAGCAGCCTGTATACAAAAAATCAACAAACAAAGGCACCTCCAATTATTCATCATCCCCCGGTGAAAAAACCGAAACAGAGATGAGAACAAGAGGGGGTAGTGCCTTTAGAAGCACAAGCTTCCATTCCAAGAAAGGGAAGATTGGCAGTAAGAACTATCCTAGTCTCCTGAAATTTAGAAACAGTTTTTAAGATGAGTTCCCAGAACCTCCTTACATAAGGAAAACAGTTCCGAGTCATCAATAGTTAAGAGACAGTTTGTAGATTATGAGCAGCTGATTATGTACAAAAGGAAAATAAAACATAATTTTTAATCAAAAACAGGCTATTCCAGGGAATGAACAGCCCCATTTTCCATCTCTGTCACTGTCCAGGTCCCCATATCTTGCTGAGAACCTGCTTTAGATAGGTGGTCTGCATCCTGGTTCCTTTCCCTGTAAATGTGACAAAGAGAGATCTCAGTGAAAAAACATTTGATCCGAAGAATCTCTTTAAGAAAAGGTAACAAAATATAATTTCTACACTGTTGAGTCCCATTAAACCAATTCACAATGTTCTTAGAGTCACCAAAGATCTGAATCTTCCTCAATTTTCTCGAGATCAACCAGCAAATAAGAAAATGAAGGGATTTAATTTCAAAAAAATTGTTTGACCCTTGCCCAAGACCCACTGAAGCACGTAAAGACTTTTCGAAAGATAAGTGAATAACTAGACCAGCACCAAACTGCCCATTCAAAGCTGAGGCACCATAAAAAAAAGCCCATGAATCAAATCCTTAATAACTTCAGGCTGAATGCAGTGAGGGGGACTTGGACCAGGTGGAGTAGGTATGCTATCATAGATGGCAACACCTTCCACGACCAATCTTCGGATTGGGAGAGACTGGTTATGAAATATTGCCCTGTTCCGAGAAATCCAAGTACCCCACGCAATTAGGAGGGGAAGTGTTCTAACTTTATCGTCAGGAGCCTCTTGCCACCATCGGGTCCATGCTAGCAGAACGTCTTCTCCTTCCCATCTGGAGGGGATATTGATAAGCCTTAGAGATTCAGCCCAAAGTCTAACATTGAAAGGGCATTGAAGAAATATGTGGGAAGATGTTTCCTCATTATTCTTGCAAAGGGAGCACCACCCCGGACTCGATTTCCCCTCTTTTGAAGAAAATCCTAAGTTGCCACTTTTTTTTGAAGGATACACCAGAAGAAAATTCTGGTCTTGGCTGGACATTTCAATTTCCAAATCAGTTTGTACCACCAGGCTGGGGCCACCCACCCTTGCTGAGACATCGTCTTTTTATACCCCAGCTTTGGAGAATAGACTCTAGTCTAAGCATGAACCCAACACAGTTCGTCCCTTGATTCAGAGATCTGGATAGAAGAATTTTGCAGGTCTAAAACATATAGTCTCCATTCCTCCTTCCATATTTCTTCAAGTTGCAGGTCCGTCCTTAAGAGCTATCCTTGTTTCAATAGGGAGGAAGACCGCTGATCAGCCACCTGACTCAGGTTGTGAAAACCCATGCCATTTAGGAAGGTTACCAAATCCTGTGAAAGAGAAAACCTGGCTGAACATCCGACCCAGGGGTCATAGCCAAGCCGGACCTGGGTTCTATCGCCCACACTCCATGCTAGACCTTGCTCAATGGTTTTCACTAATGCTACGATAGCTTTCCAGACCACAGATGCGTTTTTTGAAGACATTAGGGGAGAGCGGACCTAGTTGAGGACTGATCCTTGAGTGATGTATTTTCTTTTAATGACAGACAACCAGAGCGATTATGTCGAAATCAGTCTCTAAGCAAGTTTGGCTGCAAGGGATTCGGAAAAGGAGAATAATTTTTTCATACCCCAACCTCCCCACTCCTTAGGTCTGATAATTTTATCCCATGCTACCCATGGAGTGACATGATCCACTTTAGAGCTAGCCCATAGAAATATATTGCATAGTTTATCAATGGTGGCCAAAATACCTTTCGGTACCTAGGAGAGACTGGCCCAATACACTGGAATTGCCATCAAGATTGACTTGATTAAAACCAGCCTTCCTGCCCTTGAAAGCCATTTGAGACTCTAATGATTGAGTTTTTTTATATTTTATTTTAGCAAGGAGCCACTTCCAATCATGGATTCGATAATTATCAGGCTTGAGGTGGAAACCAAAATACTTGAAGTTATCCTGAATGGATTTAACTTCAAAATGCAGCAGGGCTTCAACCCTTCCCACTTCTTCAATGGACAGACCAAAGGTAGTAACAGTCGATTTATGTTCATTAATTTGGAGGCCTGTAGCCTTCAGAAAAAGGTCCAAGATACTTTTCAGATATCGACAGTCCTCCATACTTCCATTAAAAAACAATAGAATATCGTCTACAAAGAGCAGGTGAGTGATCCAAAGATTTATCGCAACTTCTATTCCTTTAAGCTAACCCTGTCTTTTTTCTTCGTGAATCATTAAGCTAATCCCCTCAGCATCCAATAGGAACAGAAGGGGTGAGAGAGGGCACCCTTGCCTTAGGCCTCGCTCAGGATTGAAGAAAGAAATGGCAGCTCCATTTATCGGAATAGCAATAGAGGACGAAGTAACACAACTCATTACCCATCTAACAAAATCAAATCTGAAACCAAGATGTGTTAGTAGGAGGCGCAGATACATCCAGCTTATTCTGTCATAGGATTTTGACAAGTCAATTTTGATAATAGCCCCTTTCTTCCCACTTCTCGTCAAACTATGAAGAGTTTCTTGGGCAACTCCCACAACTTCATGAATCTGTCTACCATCCAGAAAACAAAATTTTTCAGGGGAGATATGTCTGGATAAGAAAGGATTTAATCTTGAGGCAATGACTTTTGCAATAATTTTATAAACACAGGTGCATATAGAGATGGGTCGAAAGTCAGCAAAGGAGTCAGGATGGTCGGCTTTAGGGATCAAGGCTAGGAAGGTTGAGTTGAAAGGCTAGTAGATAGATCCAGAACTCTGAGAGTCCTCCACAACAGCTACTACCTCATCCCCTAAAGTTTCAAAAGAATGCTGAAAAAATTCGACGGTCCAGCCATCCGGACCAAGGCTTTTGTCCTTCTGCGTTGCTTTAAGGATATCCTCCACTTCTTGCTTCGAGACTAGTGCCATGATGGCCTCGTTACCTTCTTTTTCAATGTAGCTAGGAAAGAATTGGGCGACTTTGATTACCTCAACTATGGAGCTCTCTGTAGGAGCTTTAAATAAATATTTGAAGTGATTTATGCCCAGAGACGCCAAATCCTCAAAATATTTTGCTAATTCACCATCCTCCTTGGGAATTTCCCAGATAGTGTTGGAGTTTTTCCGACCTTTTGCAAAATTCTAGAAGAAATTTTTGTTCTCATCTCCCGCTTGCAGCCAGATCGCTCGGATTTTCAGCCGCCAACTCTCTTCCCTGATCTAGAGGATTTTCCTCCTAGAGGCCTCCAACTCCTTGATTCTTGCCCTGGATTCATCAGAAGCATAGCCTCCACCTTCGGGGTCTTCCAACAATTCTAGTTCAGAGTTGACCTTTTTGAGTTCCTCCTCTTCCAAGGATTTTTTTTGAGTAGCCCAATGTTTGGAGGCAACTTTCAATCTCTTAAGGTTGTTCATAAAAAAAGAGCTCCTGGAGGCTTCATTACTAAAACTGTCTTTCTCCCAGGTTGCATGAAACAGTTCATTATAAGAATCATCCTTTAGCCAGGAGGAATTGAATTTAAAAGGGATTCCCAGCTTTTTACCATCACCTTTCATTTACAAGAAGATCGGGAAGTGGTCAGAGACACCCCCCTCCCCGACCCAGTATATGTAGATCAAGATATTATCCACCCAGGCTTCACACAACAAAAAATGATCTAACTTTTTGCCCACCCAATCAGGCCCAACTCTCTGGTTCCTCCAAGTAGGGCACAATTTGAGAAGGGGGACATCCACCAGGTGAGCCATAGCCAATTTTTTCCTAAAGAAGTCTGTAAGAGGGTCCGCTCTGGCAGATGCTCCCCAAGACTCAGCTTCCCCCAGGGAGAAATTCAGATCCCCTCCAATAATTAATTTTGGGTGGGTAAGCCAAGAGGATATGAAGAACGAGGTCCAGAAGCACTTCCTATCCACACAAGGCCCATATATCTTCAGGGAAAGAAACAAGAGGTTCAACTCATTTGAATAGAGTTCCAGAGCCAAACAGTTTTCATAACCCCAAGAAGAAATATATCTTAACTTATTTGAATTATAACCAGAGACCACTCACCCAGATCTTCCCACTACATCAAGGGCATGAAAAACCCAGCTAGGAAACAATTTAGAGATAATACTAATCACTTCATCCCCTTTCCCCAACGTTTCCTGAAGCATGATAACATCCGGGTTTTGTGACAGCACAAGCTCTCTGAAGGCTAGCTTTTTCGGCTGACTAGCTAAGCCTCTGCAGTTGAAAGATAAAAAGATCATGGGACACTTTCGGGGGGTGGACGCTTTGCTCTAAGCACCCCAGTGATGGACATTTGCCTCTCGTTAGCTATATCAACAACAACTTTCAACTGGGCCTTGGAGAGGTTAAATTTCCTTCCTCTCATATTCCTTGGTCCAAATGCCACAGGGTCCGAAGCAAGCCCTCCCACAACCAGCCCTTTCCCAACACAATTAGCCCGAGGTATGAGGTTATAAGGGGGGATGTTAGAAGAAGAGGCCCCAAGGCTAGAAGGGGCAGGGTCACGAGTAGATGGGGGGAGATTAGGTTCGGGAGGGTCCGGGACTGAAAGAATCACACTGTCTAAAGACGAAAAAGAAATATTTAAAGCCGAAATATCATTGAGAATCTGCTTGGAAGGACCAGGCTCAAAAAACTTAGAAATAGAATAACAAAAAGAGGATTGGATGGAGAAAGGAAGGGAAGTGGACATACCTGCCTGAGACACCCCAACAAGTTTTGCAACTGGAAGGGGAACCAGAGAGGTCACCATGTCAGCTGGAGGAGGAGAGAGAGGGGCTACTTCCACTGCCTGGTCCTGCACCATGACCTCCTCAATAATTGGGGACTTCTCCTGCTCAAAGGGGCGAGGTGTTGTTTCCTGTGCAAGACCTTCCACATCATGAAGAGAGACTCCCTACTTCTTGCACTGTTTCTTTTACTTGCGGCGACGTCGGTGACCAAGAGGGAAATCCTTCGCCAAATGCCCATACTTATGAAAACGGTTGCATCGAAAAGGGAGATGCTCGTAATCGAGGGTCTGTAGAAATTCTAGGTCCCTGTAATGGATAGTCATTGCATCCGCCAAACCTTCTCTTCAGTTTAAACTGACCAAAATTTGTGCCACACTCCGATCCCTGGTTTGGACGTAGAATTTGTCTACTTCCAGAAAAGTGCCCAGCGTGTTTCCTATGGAAACGAAAACAGAGTCTGTCCAGAACTACAAAGGGAGGCATGGGTGTTTAACCTAAACCGGGGACTCCGCCATTTTTTCTTTCTGAGCGTCGAATAAGGGAGTCCATCAACGAAAAAGGATTGGTCTCTTACCGAAGAATCAATTTCTTTCTAACACCCAGTCCACCTGGTCTTTTCTGTCAAATTTTATACTGAATCAGCCCCTTGCCAAAATTGAGATCTCCAAAGGCTGACCCGAGGTTTCTTTCCATTCAGTAAGGGCCCAATCAGAGATGTACTCAGCCGAGTACTTCCTTCCTCTCACTCTTCCAACCAGCATGGTCTCTGAAGCTTCCATCGCTTGTTTTATACTTATGCCACTCCCAGAATGCATTTGGGCCTGTCATCTTTTTTCTTAATGGGCTTTGCTTTTTGCGCTTGCCTCCTGCTGCTTCCTTGATACCCTCCACTTCTCCATCGGATTTGGAGATGGGAACATCCGTCCCCACAGACTCAGGCAACCCCTTTCATCCTTCTTCAGAGACCTTGGGAGGTTCTCTTACCTCCCTCTTTTCAAGCTGAGCACTGGGCCCCGAGGCAACCCCTTTGCAAAGGTAGGGTCCCTGGTTTTCAGAGGAAAAAGTCCTCAAGGGTCTGTCTACTGCCTCTTTAGAGGAAACTCTAGACTGAAAAAGAAGGGGATCCTCCCCTAGCGGCATGGAGTGAACCTGCCCGCCCCCGCCCTGAGAAACAAGAGCACGGTCATCAACCAGCGTAGGGGCCCTAGAAGGAAAAAAACCTTGACCTGCTCCAGAAAAACGTAGACCCACCGAATCTTCCTTTAAAAATCCTCCCAGGGGAGTACTTCCAACATGAATACCTTCACCCAGGGCATTGCATCCAGGAAAACCTAGTAGACCACAGTTGCCAACTATATCCTCTAAAACCCTGGTAAAAACGTGAAGAAGAGGATTACCTTGAGGTGCAGTCGTAGTAAGGGGCCAAGGAATATGCGGCACCGCTCTATCTCTGTCTTCAAAAGTAGGATGATGCTCGCCAATCGGTTTAGGGAGGAGCTCGGCGTTCCGGCACCCACTCCAAGTACTGTGTAGGGTTTCTCCTAGCAGCCCCGCCCCATTCGAAAGTCCCCCATAACCCGCATCGTCTCCAAAAGCTTGAGATACAACATTCTTAGGGAAGGTAAGAAAAGCTCAAGATTATTCTCAGAAATTTCGTGCCCCCAACACGTAACAAGGACTTCAGGTGTAGGTTCTAGTTCAACAGTCTCACTGTCAAACCCCATTGTTAACGCCGAAATCTCCTCTTAAACCGACATCGAAGAAGCACGAAAACTGCTCTAGACCAGAAACCCTAACTGCTAAACACCGTCGGGTAGAACAGAAACGACAAAAAAGAATTAACCCCATTCTTTAAACTGGGTAATTACCAAACGTACGCCTCGCCACATTCCAGGTACCTAGAAAGGGGCACCGAGGAAACCAAGAACAGGGTCAGAAGCAAAGGCATGCATACTCCTGTCACATCGAACGCAGACCTACCCATCCTCTCCTTCTCCTCTCGTTCCTTCCAATTCTTACCAATTCCTTTGTCATTCATATTAATATCATAACAGTAATGATTTTTCATTCATATTTTCTATTGATTATAATATAATCATAAAATAGCCCCGGATGCGGGTGTATCCAGTTGATATGGGGAAGATCGGTGGTCAGGCTGGCGCGTGGCAAGGCCACATGGCCGCCGGCCACCTGCATTCAAGTCGCACTGTTTGCATTTATAACATAGTCCATCACCCAATTTGGCATTCAAGCCGGTGGGGAAGACGAGGCCGCCTCGATAACTCGACGCCGTCCTCCAGCGACAGGCACATTTTCTCCTTCTCGATGCTTCACTGCTGGGCTCTGCAATTTATTTGGCTCATCACCATGCATAGTTTCATCGCTCCGCTCTGCTCTGGCTGTCCTCCGGAAGCCAAGCTATCCAGCTCCCGCACTGCACTGGGACGAAGGTGTAATCTCTACTGCTGTGTGGAGTTCATTCCTAGTTTTCATCACTCTCAAAGCCCATTTTGCCCCTTGCTTCGTGCAGGCCCACCTCAGTCTATCCCGCCTGTCACTCTGCAATTCTCTCCGGCTCGTTTGCGCTCTCCAAGTGAGAAAATGCCTTGGCTTTGGCACAGGCTCAGATGCCGCAAAGGCAGCACTCGAGCCAGGTCAGCCTCTCGGCGTCACTCCCCCTCCGGCCATTCGAATTCCTCGGCTTCTGACTCCCCCCATAGTGCATCTCCTCGAGCTTCTAACAGGTGCCGAACAATTCGTGGCCCCTCCTCGCTTGTCCATCACCCGCCCTTTCCTCCGCGCGATGCAATTGTCCCTCCGCCTCCCTCTGACCCTCGTAGCGCTGAGTCTGCCCACCTAGTCAACCCTTCCACGGCCTTGTTTCACTTCCCCTGCCTCACTTCCCAGCCTATGGTGGTGGCGACGATTACTGTAACGTTCAAGGAACTCCCTCAATTCGGTTCGATGACCTTGCCTCCTGCGCATCCGGGAATTCAGCTTCACACCCCTGGGTCTGACCAGGCTATCCAAACTGGTGCGCAGAACCGCTCACATGACGCTGAGGGAGGCAGACATGGTGGTGGCAGTTCCAGTATCAAAGGCACGCCCACGGAGCAGCATGAAGTAGGCGCGGCAGCAAATCCCACTCCGGACGATGATGATGACGGCTACGTATGCAGAATCGAAGAAGAACCCCCCTCCGACGATTATGGTATCTAGGATTCTCAGTTATTTTGTGTCTTTCAGGTCAGATTTTTTGACTGGATGGTGTCTTCAGAAATCCTAGCCTATGGGCTTGACAAAGCACTGTTACAGTCCTATGTTTTTGTTTAATGCTGGTTTGTACTGCTACAGTTTTAAGGTTTTTTGCTTAATGTTGGTTTCCTCCTTAGAGGAAGCAATCAAACTTTTACTGCGCTGGTTTCCCCCTGTGGGCAGCGCTATTTTTGATATTATGCTGAACTCCTCACGCCTACGAAGGCACACCTCTGTATGTACCATATTTTTCCAGTAATAGAATCTAGTCTTATTTAGAAAAAAAAAATATAATCATAAAATAGAAATTCGTATATATATATTAACCTTTAGATTAAAGATAATGGGTTATGAGTATGTTAATTAAAAAAAAGTCAAATTATAATAAGCCACCTAACAAGACTCAGGTTGGTGAAATTTTAATGCTTTACCTATAAAGAGATAAATAGATTGATTAGGAGGTGATAGATTTGTATATATTTTTTGTTTGTATATTTTTAAAATGTTAACTGATGTTAAAATTATAATGTGGATATAGGGAATGTGATTCCATAGTGACTAGCATTTGCAATCTGTCTTATAATTAAAAGTAATATTTTTTATTTTTATTGAAATTTTTTTATTAATATTATTTATCTAGTTTATAGAAAAAAAAGTTAACATGCAATATAGGGGTTTTGTATGATTGTTATAAATATTAGTGAAAATCACATTGCTTAAACCATAATTTTATGGTCATTCACTGTTATCTAGAAATCTTTAGAATAAATTAGTTTTTTAGTTTGACTATGTTTATTAGTTAGATCTATGTAGTTTATCTAATGTGTTTTATGAATAAGTGATACATTATCTATTATGTTACTCATTTTCTAGATTGAAAATATTATTGGTAGATTATCTTAGTGTTTGGTTGTTTTCTCTAATTTTGTCATGATATTATATTAAGGTAGGTAGAACTATTTTAAAAAATAAGAGGTAAATATAGGCATTGTTTCACTCATTGAAAAATGTGTGAGTTTTAGGTGTGAGATATAAAAGAGTTTCAAGGTGGGAAAAAAAGTTTAAAATGAAGCTATATTGCAACATATATGGAGAAATCAATTCCCCTAGAGTAGAGTCACCAAATCCCTTGTAGGTTGAATAGAGTTTGAGTACATTTTAGAATGAAGGAACAACTAACCAATAAATCAACACTATTAGTAGATTCTTTAAAATTCAGGAAAAAAGTGGATATTAAAATATACTAAAAAATATTTTACATAGTTTTCATAATATGATGATTCAATTAAATTATAATTATTTGTTTAGAGTAAAAAAATAATCAAAATGCCATGCTAATTGTAAAATGTGTTTTAAATGGATGAAGCACATGTATATTAAAAACAATGAAAAGTAAACTTGTTAAGACATTCACTCATTAAAATAATACTTATATAAAACTTTTTTACTTAAATCTTTTAATATATAAAAAAATGGGATCGTATATTACAGAAGGAAAAACAATGTCATTTTATGTTTTATTTTTATATGTAAGAAAATTTGAAAGAAAAAGGAAAAATTGACTTAGTAAAATTAAAGGGGGTTGATTGACAAAACAAAGAAAGTTAAGGATAGCCATAGGGCCCAATTCTGATAGGTATGAATTATGATCTCTCATCAATCAAAATGAAGAATTTCATTCATTCTTTGGGAAAGTTGGGATATTGTAGTAATTTTTTTGATAGAAATACATTAGGAAAACTTATGCTAAAACCGAAAAATACACAGAGGCAAGTTGTTGATAAGATTAAATATTAATATCTAAAGACATTATGGCTTATCTAACAGGGAATTGAATATTTATTTTTTTCCTAAGGTCCTAGAATTTACTATGCCATATAGGTTTAGGATACTCTTGATAATGTATAGGCACAAACAAAATAAATAATTCTAAATTGTTTAAAATTAGAAAGAACATGCTTTCCATATGAAGAATATATTATATAGGCCATTTAATGACACATATGGAGAATATTGGCAATAAACCTTGAGCACATAGAGAAAAAATTCATATCATGAGATTGTTGACATTTTTCTTAGGAGAATTCTTAAAATGTTTGATATAATTGAAATAGCCATAAAGGAGTCTAAAGATCTATCACAATAGCTTGTAGAAAAACTGACAATATTTTTGTTGAAGTACTAGACTAGAGCCAACTTAAGTACTCACTCTTTGGAAATTGTGTTTTAATATTAAACCTTTATTAATAGCGAAAGAGATGGAGGAAATATAAGTGGAGAAAAGTAATGCAAATATTTATTTCATGCAGAAGACGACTGAGTATCTGAAAAAATATATAGGCACACAATTTTCCCTAGGACAAAAGTACATGATGCAAATATTATGCATCATTATAATTAGTTAAAGAAAAAGCCAAAAGTCAAAAAAATATAATTTTATTATGTTTGGACACCAAGAAAGTAATTTAAAGATAAAGAAATCAAATTAAAATATAAACAAAGCTAATGTGATAAACATTAATGAAGGTACATTAGAATCAATCATCCATTCATGTCAAGTATCTGAAGAATGCAAGAATACTTATCTCGAGTTATTGGAAAATGGCTACAATTGACCATGACAGATAACAAAAACATGGTCCAAATTTTAGGTAATTGATTGAAAGCTAGGTAATTCATTGAAAACTAAGGTAAAATTAGTGAATGAATATCTAATAAATGGTTAGGGAAAGGAAAATTCTTTATTTTGACCACACATCTCAAATTTCTATTTTATACCTGGTTTCACATTATATGCAGAATGTATGGAAAATAAGTCAAAATCAGTATATAGTCATATTTAAAGGCCCCACATGAACCATTTTAGACAAGCCACCCAATAGGAAACTCACTGCAAAAATATAAAATGTTTCATTAGAAATGAGGAATGTTAATAATTCATAATCATATGCATAAAATTTTTCAAGATTAGATGTGTCCTAGCTAAACCATTTTCGGTATAGTCATCTAATTTAATAGCCTTAGTATTGTACAAAAGAAATATATTTACAAATGTCTCTTCCTAATAAATATTCAAGATATCTAGTGAAAGTTAGATCCTTTCTATAAAAAATAGGGATATTTCCCATCAAATACTTCCTAAAAATCCAAGGAAAATTTTGAACTGGTATAAATAGATCGCTTTGCTTGAATGTAACCACAAATGTAATAAAAAAAAAATTAAAAAAATCCAAGGGATTTAATAAGTATCCCGAGGATTTAAAAAAATCCACTTTCAATATGCTAAGTTGTAAGAGATATTCACAAACAATCAACAGGATTTAACAAGTATGCCCAGTTTTAACGACCATTTCTAATTTTGTGTGTTTCATCCAGGCAACTTCCTCTCCATCATACTTCTTCTATAGGATTGTAGCATTCTAAAGTGTTCCATCTATTAGAAAAACACATTTTATGATAGAAAAATTCAGGTTAGGGAAACAAGTTTAGGTATTAACTGCCATATGTTATAAATCTTTACTAATCATGTTGCCACTTTTACTTTCCAATTTACTAAATCATAATAGATATTCACAAAGAACCTGTAAGCTGAAAATAGTATCTCCAGTCTTAACTTCCATATCTGAATTTTTTTGTGTTTCATCCAAGCAACTGCCACTAGGGAGGAAATTAAGATTGTATGTACCTCTTAGCATTATACAAGAAGCTCTTTAGTTTATTATTTTTTGTGCAAATAGCTTTGAACTACAGGGATAAAGGTATTCATTACTTTTGATAATGTTCATCATTGAGCGAGTAGCAAATCCAATTGCAGGAGTCACATGCTTTTATTTTTGTTATTAGAAGCGCTGAGCATCCCCATGTATTTATAGCTCTCACTATGGTTACTTCTCCAGATTCTATTCTAGACTCGTTCCTCCCATTTTCAAAAATACCATCCAATCTTCTCATGAAAAGTGCTTCCTAATATCTACGAGGGCACCATGGTTTTTTCTTATTTTTTTATGTGTTTTCAAGGCATT
This sequence comes from Pinus albicaulis, assembly GCA_034641835.2. Lineage (NCBI taxonomy): Eukaryota > Viridiplantae > Streptophyta > Pinopsida > Pinales > Pinaceae > Pinus > Pinus albicaulis. Next base: position 1,103,427,542 of record CM076582.1, on the reverse strand, counting down.
AATATTATTAAAAGGGTATAAAGTACACATAATAGATTGTGAATTCGTAAAGCATTATTATTTCTGCCAATTTCAATATTTTCTTGCCCACTCAGTGGAGACATGATAGATTGTGCATTCGTAAAGCATTATGGTCCCTAAAAGTCAATAGGCATGTTCCATTGATACATTATCTCTCCCTATTAGTTGAGAGATGATAATTTTTTCTGTTTTTCTAAAACATCTAAATGTAAGATAGATATTCTACTCAATTAGGATTGGAAAACTACAATGCAAGAGGAAAGGAAGAGATCAAACTAACACCTAATGATCTATCTGACAGAACATCTTAACATGATGGAAACCACTAGTTTGGGAAATTACTTTCACAATAACTATTATTTCATGTCAATATTTACAAAAGTTCCATAATCCATGAAACCATAAATGCATTACATTCTTTTCTATATACAGTTACTACTTGAGTAAGGGACCATTGTTAAGAAATATTAATCAAGAAATGTACTGTAATCACTTTTTCTCGGTTCTTGCAGCAATAATATTGAAAGGTGTATAAAATAAGAGTTATCAACAAAAGAAAAGCAACAATAATGTTGCAAGGTGCATAAAAGAAGAGTTATGAATAAAATAATAGGAGATTTCATGGTTTAGATCCATCATTTTTTTTCTAATCTAGAGGAACTCAGCAGCCCACTAATGACCAGCAAATATGTGGATACGATATGTCTTCTTTTTGTAACTCAGTGGAACCCAGTAGCCCACTAACTACTAGCAAATCTCTGGGTATGATTTGTAACTCAGAGGAACCCAACAGCCGGCTAACTACTAACAAATCTTTGTCTACGATATGTCCTCTTTCCCACAACCCTGGTTACAACCAGAAGATTTGGACCTGGGTCTTTTGAGTTATAACAATTTCACATTTCTTGAATTAACCAATTGAAGTGCCTCTGATCGGTTCAGATCCATCTTTTTGATGACATAAGTCTATTCAAAATATTTACACTGTATACTTAAAAGACGATATATTTATAATGTTATGGATTTTCATATTAAAGGCTTAATATGTTGGGGCAATTATTTTTTTTAAAACTGAATGTGAATTTTTTTCAAGATTGTGACTGAATTTTATAATGTTAATGATAGGTATCTCAAACTCTAGTGGGCACAACTCAGTGATAACTTTTGGTGTATTCAATCCTTAAACATGCTTTATTTATTTCTCAAATCCCTTATTTTATCTGTTACTTGTTGTAATTACATCAATGATGTTCCAAAATACAGGTGAATGGAAGGATGGCATACACAAGCATATCAGTGTTTTCAGTAAAAGTCCAGGTACCTTTGGTAATAACGTGTTATTCATGAAAGAACATGATGAGTTGCTTAGCGGAATGTCCAAAGTTCGTTTATCTGGTTCTGTCAATATTTTGTGATCTATCATCTTATTTCTATATAATGATGCATAGTGATGATTGCATCCTATTTAGTGATGGCTTGATGGAAAACAATACATTCCATCACTCCCAGAATTATAAAATTCAATAATTCATCCAAAACATAATGTTTAAACAGCTGAATGCTATTAGTGGATAAACTATTGAATGTTATTATTGTATAGCTATGTCTCTATCAGCCATGTTAAACAAGTAGCAAGGGTCAAAAAACACAGCTTCTAGGTCTATTACTGCCCACTCAAGGTAGGGACTTACTGCCCACAGCTGACCTTGTTCCATTTCGAATAAAAAATTGTAGAGAACACTCTCACATACATGTAATATATGTTAATAAATGATAAACCATACAACAAGGCAATATATTTCCCTATAAATGATAAGTTCATATGATCTATCATGTAGAATGTTTTCCATTGACCACTTTATTGTCCCTTTAGCGTGGGTGGTTGCTGGTAAGCCACGTGTTAAAGTTCATATCTTTGTCTTTTTAATATGTTTTTATGATATCTTAACAAATAAAATTTTAATCTGATTAGCCTGAATAGTATCTCTTATATGGAATATCTATATTAATTCTATTTGGATTTCTATCAATGTCACTCATAATTACTGCAAATCACTAGTGTAGAAATTGACCACTTTAATGTCCTTCTAGTCTCACTTGTTACCGATATTTTAATTTTAATTTTGATCCTTCCATTTCCTAAAATGATCCAAGTGGATTAAATAGGTACAGGTACAAATGGCTTGAGTACAAGGCTCAAAAATCAAAGTTTTCGAAAATCTCTCGAATCAATTTTAAGTTGTAGATCTCGTAATTCTGAATCCAACGACGCAGATGACACTCAATTCCGAGTCCGTATGAAGGAGTTAGGAGCAGTCAAAGTTCGGAGGTTGACTTGGTGATGTGGCAGACTAAGGAGGCAAACATTTTGCTGAAACCTGGCCACCGGGTTCCGGCCAACCTGGCCAAATTCCGGGCAAATTTGTGGGACTGTTTATTGCACTCCTTCGGTCAAAAATCTGAAGGTTAGAAAAGCACTATTTGTTTTAAATAACAAATAAAACAAAAAAATATATAATAAGGGTGGTGGGCCACCAACCCCGCCACCCCATGCAAATCCACATTATAATAAAAAAGGAATATTGTTAGGGGGCGGGTGGTCAACCCCGCCACCCGACCTCCTCCCAAACCTTTGGGATATCCAACCAATGCGTCCAACGGTCGCTTTGAAAGTCTGCCAACCTTTCATTATATAAACTTTCATTCATTTGTGCACCCACGGATGGACAAGAGCGGGCACGGAAAACGAGGCAGTGGAACCTTGAGCAGTGTGCAGGAGGGGGCGGAACCATGATCTGAGCCATTTTTCCAAAGGGGCCAGATTTTCACTTTGTCCAATTGGGGCAAGTTTTATATGGATTCAGCACTACTCGACGCCACAAATCCAATGGTGCTGCCCATTTAGTCATCAGAGGTCTGCAAATTTTGGCCATTTTCAGATTGGGCAGGTATAAAGGTGTAATTCCTCATTTTTTACTTGTACTTTCATTTTTGTCATTTAATGAAAGCAGGGCCTCCCCACTATTAGAGCAGGGCCCGGAGACGTAGTCCCTCCTGGAAAAACTCCGATATCAACTCTTGTGTCTTCGTGCATGATGTTAATTGTTCTCTCTTTTTCCGCTTATGCCTTTAAAGTTTCTTGTTTAAAGCTACAATTTTCACATGTTAATTCTTTTGTGCATCTCAAACAAAATATTTTGGATCAAGTGGTATCAGAGCGGGTCTTTGTAGATGTGAATTACATGCTTGTATGCTAACAAGAAGCAGGCTAAGAAGAGGCGAAGGGATGCTACAGGCTTTTGATATGGAATGAGGAGGAGCTCAATTTCCGCAAAAGTTTCTATACCATGGCAGATCGAGTAGAGAGACTATTCTCTAGACTTGAAAGGTTAGAGAAAATAGGAGATCATGCTTTATAAGGGCAAGGTTCAGCGCATGGAGATGGTGGAGGAAATCCACCCCCTTCAGGAAATGAAAGTCCTTCCTCCTCTTCTAACCATCATAATACAAATTCTAGAAATGCATCTAACAAGTCTTTCTTTAAGTTAGATGTTAAGTTTAATCTACCAGTATATAATGGTGAAAGTAATGCTGAGAAGCTTAACAATTGGATTAGGCAGCTTGAACTCTATTGCAGGATCCAACAGATTATGGAGGACGAGGCGAAAATCCAATTGGCTTCTCTTCAATTGAGTGGCACAACTCTCATCTGGTGGGAGAGAAAACTTCGAAGCAGCAGTAACTTGGGTAACCTTCTTTCTTCCTGGTCAGATTTTATTGCTGCAATTAAAAATCAATTCTATCCCTAAGGTTACAAGCAAAAAGCCTTAATGGAGTGGCAGTACCTAAGGCAAGGTAAAGGACAAAATGTGCAAAGCTTTACCGAAGAATTTCGAAAACAAGCATTAAGTTTGGGCATCTCATTAGATTCTCCTGAAGTTGTAACTAAGTACATTGGTTCATTACATAGTTACATTAGACATTCATTGTTAATGTTTGAACCTACTACCATTGACTCGGCCAGTGTAAAGGCCATTCATCTTGAGAACAGGGGCAGAAATGATAAGGACGATCATTCAAAGAAACCACCTTTCAAACCTTCAAATGGAAAATTCAAAGGGAAAGGAAAGGGAAAGGAAAAGAAGATGACATCAACAAAGAAGGATGAAGGAGAAAAGCCTTATTGCACTCACTGCAAAAAGGAAGGCCATGACGATGATCATTGTTGGAAACTATATCCAGAAAAGAAGCCGAAGAGATATGGAGGAAAGGGTAAGCAGAAGACGGTAGCAACCGTGCAACAGGACCTTGGATCCGACTCAGGCGATGAGGCATTGATCACAGCAGTAAGCACAAAAGGTACTCATTCTCTTCATGATTATGAATTGCATGAAAGCACTAGTTCATCAAATGAGCCTCTTTCTAATGAACGAAAAAGAATTGAGTTGTTTCATATTAGAGTTGTGATAAACCATGCAAAAGTAGAAACTCTATTTGATTCAGGCTCTCAAGCAAACCTAATTTCAGAATCCTCGGTTAAAAATTTAGGCTTAGAAGTTAAGCCTCATCCAAAACCTTATCCACTTGGATGGATACATGATAAAGTAAAAATAAATGTAACCAGGCAGTGGAAGGTAAAATTTGTTATTGCTTCTAAGTTGGTAGATGAAGTAGAATTGGATGTAATACCATTGGATATCTATGGCATTGAGTTGGGGAGTCCCTATCTTTATGATAGGAAAGCAGTTTTCTTTCTCCATGAAAATAAATACCAAATCACTAAAGATGGGGTAGAATACATTGTAAGAGCTCACCAAACCAAAGTCAGTGCCAGCCTTGTAAGTGCAGGAAAAATGAAGAGACTGGTGAATTCCAACAAGGGGTGTTTGCTCATGGTTGTGAGAGCAAGGGATGAAGAAATATCCGATGCTTTCTGAGGATGTGATCCAGCTCATAAACAGGAATTATGTGATATTATTTCTAACTATGATGAGTTGTTTCAGGAACCCAAAGGTTTGCCTCCAAAACGAGAGATCCAACATGAGATCCATTTGCAACATGATGCTCCATTACCAAACATTGGTATGTACAGGATGTCATCCATCGAAATGGAGGAAATCAAAAAGCAGGTACAGGAACTGTTGAACCAAGGGGTCATTCGGCCAAGTAATTCTTGTGGCTCACCGATCGCGTTAGTGCCCAAGAAATATGGCACATGGAGGATGTGCGTTTATTATCGGGCACTAAACAAAATCACGGTGAAAAATCGATACCCTCTCCCTCACATTGATGATTTATTAGATCAATTAAAAAATGTTGTTTATTTCACCAAATTGGATTTGCGTAGTGGTTATCACCAGGTCAGAATTGCAGAGCAGGACGTGTGGAAAACTGCCTTCAAGACCAAACAGGGGTTGTTCGAATGGATGGTGATGCCATTTGGACTTTGCAACGCTCCAGCCACATTCATGAGGGTCATGAATGATCTTTTTAGGCCTTTCATTGATGAGTTTGTCCTTGTGTATTTAGATGATATTCTTGTCTTTAGTAGGACTTGGGAGGAACATGTATGGCATGTAATCAAAGTGTTTGATGTTTTAAAGAAGGAACAATTGTATGTAAAGTTGTCAAAGTGTGAGCTCGGGAAAACCTCTTTGGTTTACCTTGGTCATATTGTCGGTAATGGTCAATTAAAAATAGACCCGTCAAAAGTCGAGGTGATTGTAAATTTGCCTAAGTCTACCAATCTAACAGAGGTCCGTAGCTTTTTAGCTGCAGTATAGTATTGGAGGAGGTTCATTGCCAACTTCTCCATTATTGCATCACCCTTACACACTCTGAAAAGTATCAAACAAGCCTTTCAGTGGGGAGGAAAATAGCAGAAGGCCTTCGAAGCACTGAAAGAGAAAATCAGCACCGCACCAGTCCTGGCTTTACCTGATCTCCAGCAGCCTTTTGAGATCGAAACCGATGCCAGTGGGTACGCCATAACAGCTATACTTTTGCAGCAGAAGAAGCCGATTTGTTACCATTCGGAGAAGTTCTCCCAGGCTGTAATCAATTACCCCACTTACGACAAGGAATTGTATGCCTTGGTCCAAAGTGTGAAAAAGTGGAAACACTACCTGATCGGCAAGGAGACCATCATCCATACGGATCATTAGCCCTTGCAGTACCTTCAGTCACAGACCAAGCTACAACAATCTCGTCATTTCAGGTGGATGGGGTTCCTACAGCAATTTCTTCTGGTAATAAATTATAGGAAGGGCACTAGTAACAAAGTGGCAGATATGCTCTCTCGCCCTCCTATCACTGCTTCTATTATTTTTCATAATGCGTCATTATCTTTTGAAATTTATGTTGAACAATATGCTAACCATGATGACTTTAAAGAATTTTACGCAAAACTAACTCATGGTTCACAGGTGGACAACTATAATTTGCAGGGGAAGTTGTTGTATCACCTTGGAAAATTGTGCATACCCACAGCAGAAAGGGTCCATGTAATTCGAGAGGCGCATACCTCTCTTGTGTCTAGTCACTTTGGTGTTGAAAAAACCTTATGTCATTTGCAAAGGTTTTGTTTTTGGCCCCATATGAAAATCATTTTAACCCATTTTGTAAAGGGATGTGTGATGTGTTTTGTTTCAAAGCCCTCTAATAGAAAACTCGGGCTCTACACACCACTCTCTATTCTGGGTCGTCCATGGGAAAGTGTGTCGATGGATTTTGTAGGAGGTTTGCCTATGTCTAAAAAGGGTCATGACTACTTGTATGTTTTCGTCGACCGCTTTAGCAAAATGTGCATATTGATGCCTTGTAAAAAGCAGGTCACTGCTGAGCAGATTGCTTGTCTTTTCTTTCAGTATGTTTGGGTCCACTTTGGGTTGCCCACGTTGATTGTGTCAGATCGAGACTCTCGTTTCCTTGGAGATTTTTGGACCATCTTGTGGCGCATGATGGACACCAAGTTGAAGAGAAGCACGACATTCCATCCACAAACCGACGGACAGACAGAGGTCGTCAATCGTACCGTGGTACACTTGTTGCGGGGCTATTGCAGTAAACATCCCAAGTTGTGGGATGAGCACCTCGCATATGTGCAGCACACTTACAACCGAGCAATGCATTCCTCTATGCAGCGTTCACCTTTTGAGACATGCTTTGGCTACTTACCAAAGGACCCTTTCGACATGATCTATGGAAGGGATGAAGATGCCAGTGGGCGTGATGACAGTGATAAAGCACAACGGTTCATTCAGCGGATACAGACAATTCACCAAGTAGTGCAAGAGTAGTTGGAGAAGATTCAGGCCCGATATAAGGCCCGACATGATAAGCACCGAGTCGACCATCAATTTCAAGTTGGCGACAAAGTGTGGTTCCACATCAGTAAGGATCGAATGAAGGGAGAAGGCAAGAAATTGCGACCAATCTGGTATGGTCCCGTTACCATATTGGATAAGATTGGGAATAATGCTTTCCGACTCGACTTGCCGATATACATGCAGATGTACTCAGTTGTGAATGTTGAAAATCTAAAACTTTATGAACCCCCATTGATTATGGACACCGAGGAGGTAGGATCAGTTCCTATAGTGGATGAATTTGCTCCAAAATATCTCGATGAACTGCCAGAGGACATCATTCTCGATCGAAGGACCAGGACTTCGTGACGAGGAGATGTGGAGTATCTCCATGTTGGTTTCAAAGGGATGCACCCAAGTAAAGCTAAATGGCTTGAAAAGGAGAAGGTGGGGGAGAAATTCCCTCACTTGCCTGTTGATTGATGAGGCTTTTGGGGTCCAAAAGCTCTTTAGTGGGGAGGAATGATCCAAGTGGATTAAACAGGTACAGGTACAAATGGCTTGAGTACAAGGCTCAAAAATCAAAGTGTTCGAAAATCTCTCAAACCAAGTTTAAGTTGTAGATCTCGTAATTCTGAATCCAACAGCGTAGACGTCACTCAATTCCGAGTCTGTATGAAGGAGTTAGGAGTAGTCAAAGTTTGGAGGTTGACTTAGTGATGTGGCAGACTAAAAAGGCAAAATTTTTGCTGAAACCCGACCACCGGATTCCGGCCAACCTGGCCAGATTTCGGGCAAATTTGTGGGACCGTTTATTGCACTCCTTTGGTCAAAAATCTGAAGGTTCGAAAAGTACTATTTGTTTTAAATAACAAATAAAACAAAAAAAATATATAATAAGGGTGGCGGGCCACCAACCCCGCCACCCCATGCAAATCCACATAATAATAAAAAATGAATATTTTTGGGGGGCGGGTGGTCAACCCCGCCACCCCCACGGTCCCTACAACGGCTGTATTAAACGGGGCGGGGGTTGTTAACCCCACCGCCGTCGTTAGATGTACGTGGCACAGTTCAATACGAGCGGGCCGCCCAATATGGGTCCGGCCCCCCATCAACATCAACAACCATTTAAAATATAATATGGTTCAACGCCCAAGTTAAAATATATAATGCGGTTAGAAAAAAATTCAAACAGTCGGCCTTTTAATGCAAGGGTCGGGATTTGACCACCCGACCTCCTCCCAAACCTTTGGGATCTCCAACCAATGCGTCCAACGGTCGCTTTGAAAAGTCCGCCAACCTTTCATTATATAAACCTTTATTCATTTATGCGCCCAAGGACGGACAGGAGTGGGCACGGAAAACAAGGCAGTGGAACCTTGAGCAGTGTGCATGAGGGGGCGGAAACATGATCTGAGCCATTTTTCCAGAGGGACGAGATTTTCACTTTGTCCGATTGGAGCAAGTTTTATATGGATTCAAAACTACTCGACGCTACAAATCCAATGGTGCTGCCCATTTAGTCATCAGAGGTCTGCAAATTTCGGCCATTTTCAGATTGGGCAGGTATAAAGGTGTAATTCCTCATTTTGTACTTGTGCTTTCATTTTTGCCATTTAATGAAAGCAGGGCCTCCTCACTATTAGAGCAAGGCCCAGAGACGTAGTCCCTCGTGGACGAATTTCGATATCAACTCTTGTGTCTTCGTGCATGATGTTAATTGCTTCTCTCTTTTTCCGCTTATGCCTTTAAAGTTTCTTGTTTAAAGCTACAATTTTCACATGTTAATTCTTTTATGCATCTCAAACAATTGATTTTGGATCATAAAATCCATTGATTTTTCGGTGTGCTCTCTGTATGAAAGTAATTTTTAGGATCACGTCACCTTTTTCACTCAGATAAGTCCTCAATTCTTTCTTTTGAATGTCATTTAAATGAAAAGGAAGCTTTGGTGCATGACAAAATTTCGTTGCCTTCATCTGAGTCAGACCATTGTGGGGATTATAATAATATACCTGACGTGGTCAAGCAAGCCTCCCAACCCCATCTTCCATCATCCATCTAGGTCATTTCGCCCCCTAATAAGCATGCAAAAAATTGGCCATTCGATAATTCTGATATCCCTCCACCAGACCTGGGCTCGGTTGGATTGCTAACTACATCTCCTTCTATGCCACCTTTAGAATGAGCATCTCCCCCACCATCACATGACCCGAAGATTGGTGTGCCATTTGACTCCCTAAGGAATACGATGGGGAGTGAAATTGAGTCTCTTATGGGGAACTCGAGCCTTGATTTAGCTGCACTGAATATTTTTGACAAGAAACCTACTGACCCACCCATTAATATCTCTCTGGTATCTACCTCCAACATCACCGTTCGGAAAAAATCAAAGTTTGGGTCGCATCATTTCTAAGGGAGGCTAAGAACTAAGTCTTTATTCCAAGACAAATTTTATGACTATCATGATGTTCTGATTTCTATTTTTGATGACCCATGGGCACTTATAGCAAGTGGCCTTGTCATGGTTCCAAGTGAACTCCATCATTTCTCTTAATGTAAGGGGGATCGGTGACCCCTCTAAGCATCACCTACTTAGGGATATGTTCATGATATTCAACCATTTATGGCTCTATTTAAAGAGACCATGTGTCCTCGACTGAAGGCCATTGGTATCATGCTCGCTATTCCGACAAAATGGAATTGATGTTGTTGGCAGGGCTGGGGGTATGTTGGCTATGTGGGATCCAAATCTGGCTAATTTCTCGGCATATAGTTTTTTCGGAGGGATTGTTTTATCGGGTTATATTAGAGGCTTTTCGAAGAAAGTTCATGTCATTAATCTATATGCATCTTGTTATGGCTGCTCTGCTTTTTAGGACCGTTTTGAATCATCTTAGATTTTGTGTGTATCAAATTCCATTGTCATCTGGGACTTCAATGCTACTTTATTTGTTTATGAACCATGGGGGCTCAGGATGAGGCCAGATTCATTGGCTATCGTATTAGTCGTATATTTAGCAATCGTCATCTCGTGGAAATCTACAATGTACCCTTGGCGCCAACCTGGACCAACCGTCAGAAAGGTGATGAGTATATCGGGAAGAGGTTGGATAAAGCTATGGTTTATGAAGACTTATTGAAGGTATTAGGGAATTTCTGCTCAGAGCTGATAGCTAAAACAATATCTAATCATATGGTGATCTCCCTTAATTGGTGAAAGGAACCAACTATTCATGGGTTTCCATTCAAATTTAACAGAATATGGCTTAAAGACCCGCATTTCAATCAAATGCTTATGGACTTCTGGCGGGAGCAGGATCATAGCTGGGAGTTGGATGGATGGCGGCGCTTATCATCAAAGCTTCGTGGTCTTAAATTTTGCACAAAAAAGGGGGAAAGGGACAAAAAATATGAGTTGTGGAAGGAGATAAGCGCCATTTTTGAGATGGTGGCAAAAATATATGCTGACGTGAGGATTGCCCACCCCCCCCTGGATGAGAAGATATGTGATAATCTGAATTAATTGGAGGAAAGAAGGTTGGAAATCCTCAAAATCTAGGAGGTGACATGGAAACTTAAGAGCAAGATTCGATTGTTGAAAGAATGCGAATAAACACTAAATATTTTCATAAAGTGGCAAATGGTTGGAGGCACGTAAATTCTATCTGGCAACTGGAATCAGAAGTGGGCATAGTGGTCTATTCAACTAAGGATATACAGGAGGAGGCTCTTCGTTATTTCTCTGCTTTTTTTAAGGTTGAGATCAATATTGATTATTGAAGCCAATCTTGGGAATTGGACCATATGCCATCAATGTTTGATGTGACCCCGAATGAGGAACTCAAAAATGCAATTACTAAAGAATAGATTGAAGTAGTCCTAAGGTATTTTTCCCAAGATAAGAGTCGTGGGCCAGATGGATGGCCTGCAGAATTTTTTATACATTTTTATGAGATAATGGCAGATGAATTATTATTGGCTAGAAAACAGATAAGGCTCAAGGGTTATGTCCCGGGTGACATCAACTCTACGTTTATTTCTCTTATTACGAAAACATGTAATCCAAAATTGTTCCCATATTGTAGGTCGATTGTGTTTTGCAACACCATTTATAAGATAACATAAAAAATCATAGCAAATAGGCTCAAAGGTCATATATCCAAGAACATCTCAAAGGAGCAACATGGTTTTTTGCAGGGGAGGTGCATCCATGACGTTGTGGCAACTGCACAGGAATTGATACTCTTGGTCCATTCATGCAAAATGGAGGCTTTAATTATGAAGGTGTATCTCCTCAAGGCATATGACTGTGTTGAATGGTCTTTTATTAGACTGGTGCTTTTAAAGTTTAGGATATCACTGTAGAATATTAGGTGGATCATGCAATGTATCACATCTACGAGCTATGCAGTTCTTATCAATGGATTGCCATCTCAAATTTTTAAGGTTGAAAGGGGTCTTCACTAAGGATGTGCGATGTCACCTCTTATATTCATCGTCATCATGGATGTTTTTTCAAAGCTTCAATAGGGGAATTTTGAGGTCTAAAATGGGCCTCCTAAGGAAATTATAAAATAATAGTGGAAAAAATCAAATAAGATTTGATGACATCATCAAATTTTAGAGGGAAAAATGAAAAAAATACTTTTTCAATTCATATTTTCAACTTATCTCCCAAAGTTTTTACTCAAATTTCGAGCGGGAGTACTCGTTGGATGTGAAATTTAATTCCTCATCCAAGGAGTACCCATGTTGCATACTTTCGATGGGTCCTACTACACGAAAAATGAGAAATACATGAAAAACGTGATTGTAATCACGTTTTTTTATGTATTTCTCATTTTTCATGTAGCAAGGTTCATCGAAAGTATGCAACATGGGTACTCCTTGGATGAGGAATTAAATTTTGCATCCAACGAGTACTCCCACTCGAAATTTGAGTAAAAATTTTGGGAGATAAGTTGAAAATACGATTTGAAAAAGTAGTTTTATTATTTTATTATTTTTTAATATTTTTACCCTTTTATTTAAAAAATAGTAAATCATCCCCCATGGTTGACATCATCATCTTGAATCCTATTGGTTGTTATAAAGTTTATTTTTGTTGTACATTTTTCTTAGGAGGCCCATTTTAGACCTCAAAATTCCCCTAATGCTTCTAATGGAAAAGAATGTTTGATTTTTCTCGAGTTTATATTTCTCCCCCTCTTTTTGTATATCTCATTAATTATTTGTAGATGATTTACTTGTATTTGGCAAGCTTCTTTGGATCCAATGGTTCTATCTTCACTATCTCCTCGATTGTTTCGTTGCCGCCTCGGGGTTGCACAGTAATAAAGAAAAGTCCTTCATGATATCTGGAAGCGGAGACATTATCGAGATCAACTTTACAGCGGATTTTAATGGGGGTTTGGGTCAAGTCACTTTCAGATGGATTCTTATATTTAGGCTTCAAGTTGAAACCATGTGGATACAAGTCAATGGCTTGGATGTGGTTGGTCGACAAGTTCAATGATAGAATACTTAAATGGAGCCACATATGGTTGTCATTAGGGGAGAGATTTATTCTTATTCAAGCTGTGTTATTACAGTTTCTGGTCTATTGGGGACATCTCTTTTATTTTCCTGAACAAACTTTTGGCTGCATTAATGCAGTGATTTCACACTTTCTGTGGTCAGGTGCAACAAAAAATAGGAAATTCCATTTATGCACGCTGAGCCTTATCTCGATTTCGAAGGAGGCTCGTGGCTGGGGTCTTCTGGATGTCATAGTTTTTTCAAATGCCCTGCTCATTAAATCTTTATGGAGGGCCATTAATTCTGGAAGCACATGATCGAAAATTTTTCCTTTAAATGCGTGGAGGGGGATCCTTTATTACAGCTATATAGGGGTTTGATCGTTATGTCGAAATGTGAATCGGCCATTTGGAAAAGCTTTAAGAAGGTTATGCCTACGATAGTTGAGTGATTAGTTTAGTGATTTGGCAATGGGTAGAAAATCATTTTGGGATGTGATAGAATCTTAGGGATTGGAAGGGAGTCCCGTTTGGATGAAGGGACTCTACACAGGCTAGCCCATAGGGGCATTTTTTATTTTTCTCAAGTGATATTTTGTTGGCGATAGGGCGTTTCGATTTGGAGAACGATGGTGCATTTGGGGATGCCAGAAAGGGATGCACATAATTGGAAACTATATACCAATTTCCTTCTGGAAGGGGGTTTGAGTCTTCACCATGTCGGGGAAAAATTGTTTGAGACAGAATTTTAAAGGATGGTGGGCTGGTTGTGAAGGATGTGTACTCAAACGCCATATCCATTTGGTATTCTAAGGGGTCTCCCTCTCCATTCAGGTGGTACTGGCGATGGAATATCCCCACAAAGATTATACTGTTTGGGTGGTTGGCTTGGAAAGGTCGTATCTTGGCATGGGATAGCCTTTCTAGGCGTGGCTTCCACGGACCTGGAAGGTGCTCTTTATGCCTTGATAAGGAGGAATCGACTTCTCACTTACTCCTATCATGTGTGATCACTAGAAAGATATGGTTGTTGTTTTCACATTTCATCATTGGATGTGATTGGCACCCGGAAAACTTCACTAACACATTCGAGATATGGGGCGCCACAAATGGTATTTATAAATCTCTGCCTTTTTATTTTATATGGGAGATTTTCCTAGCTCGAAATCAACTCGTTTTTTATGAGAAGCCTATTAACATCCCCAACATATATGGAGCCATACTTGTATGGATTCATGGGCATGAAAATTCTGATCCAATCACAAAGGATATGAGGCATCGCATCAGACCTCATCCAATCACCTTGATGAAGATATATTTTGACGGGGCTCTACAGGGGTGAGTATGTGGCTGTGGTGCATGGAGCAATATGGAAAATTCGGAACGTTATCATAATTTTTGGAATGGTGGGACTAGTTCTAACAATAAGGCATAACTTCTTTCCTCATGGAGCGGTCTATGGTGGATTACAATCTCGGATTGCATTCAATCCATATACATGGTGATGTTAGGGTTATCATTGATGGCATAAGTGGGAAGTCCAAATTCGAGCCACGAGGTCTTCAAGGATGGATTGATCGAGTAAAGGGTCTGATCTCCAAGTTAAATTGTCCTCCTCTCATGCATATATATCGTGAGAACAATTCTTGGGCTGATCACCTATCAAAGATGGGTCTATCTGCTAATCCTGGATGACTACACATATCACATTTTCGAGGGAAACATCTGATTGATCTTTGTGAAGTCTCTATCTCATGAGAGCTTTTTGATAATATTGGATTATTTTTTCTGATCTGTGGTAGGCCTATGTTCATATATTTTCTAGGAGGGTTATCAAGCGAATATTTTTCTCAAATCTGTCTCATGTTGTACGCAGCTGTGACAGCCCCTGTACAAGCGAGCCAAATTCTATTGCAATGGTGCCTATAATCTTTTCCTTCTATCTACACTTGGCCACCATAAAGAGAACCTGCACTTTCTCTTTCATTTTGCTGATCTTCTCACCAAAATATGGGGATGATTTATGATTTTATGCAAAGTAGCCCTTAACTGTTGGTTTCCTCTCACCCCCATCAGTTTCTGCTTTTGGTATATGAGGGGTCTCACATAGAACATGGACATCTGATGCTGGGTCTAGTTTTCATAGTTTGGTTTAAATCTTTTTTGGGGCATTTTCATGCTACTATCAATGTGGTATATGTGTAAAGTTATTTTTATATCTCTATTATGTTGTATAGGCTTTCGAGATGACCTTTAATTGTCCCTTTGTTTACTACCTGCTATTTCCAAGTTTAAGAATGATCTAAGTAAGATGAAGATCGATAGAATAGCGGTATACATAATCCTTGATTGGTGTTTTATGACTGATGTACTATTTATCATGCAGTGGTTTTTTTCTTTCTGAAAAAAGTGTGTTCCCTTCCTACAATTTTCAGGTTTATGTTGACAATTTCTAAAGAATCAACTTTTAAAGAGATCCTTATGTTGAAAGGGACAATAAGTTGAAAGCTCATAGATTGCTCTTGTTTACATGTCGATCATAGTGCAGATTACCCCGTTTTCTCCTTGTGACTGGTAGCACGACAAATTGAACGGAGCGCGACACGTATTCGTCCTCAAAGCCCATTGCATTTGATTTCTGCTGTATTAATCTACGCTCCATATTTCATATGAATATTTATTAGAAATGATGAGAGTAGACATTGCACACAGGAATAACACAAAATAATTAATTTCTATGTTATAATCAAATGAATATATCACAATTTTTATAGTGCTGCTAAGATCCAACTAATTCCACTCTTGGAGGGAGAAGTTGAGAGAATCTCTCAACATCCTCCAACAAACCAAACCAATCCCTAATCTTTAGCATGCATTATAAATGAGGCATTATCTCAAACACCCCCCCTTAATGCCTACATTACAGAAATGGAGAACACACTAATTTAATACAAACATTTGTCTGCCCTGGTCATCATTAACATTTGTACCCACTCTGAGATCTCATAGACAATGCTCTTTTCTCCACCATTTTCGAGCTACCAGTCAACCCATTTAAAATACATTTTTTTCTGACCAGCAATGCTGAATTTGTAAGATCAAAGATTCTTGACACCCCTGAAGAAGAGTCTCAACACTGAGCTATCCTATTGAAATATTTCCATCTGTGAAATAACCCCGAAGAATAAATTTCAATAGTCTATAGGAAAATATTCTAGGTACAGAATATGATCAGCGATCAATCCTACAAAGTGACCTTTACACACAAGTGGATCTCGTACTGTAACCTTAGTTGATGCTCTTGAAGCCCGAAGCACAACAAGACCCATCAGCGTATAACAAATTCACACAATCAAATTAGCCAATTGTTCTCTCGGCACCGAAGAACGTCGAGAACGACTAATTTAGATTATGCTAAATTGTTCAATAATTGGTTCTGCACTACACAACTCTCACCAATAAACCCACAAATCCAATGTAAATCAAACCAATAGCATACATAACCAGCAATTTCAGCAATTTCGACCCACGACTGTCCCTCGGCTCGGTGTTTTCCTCCTCAGCGTTCGTCTCTTCGTTTCGCTGAATTCTCGCAAATTTTCTGATGCTTACACAGTGAATGATTTCGCCCAGGCCAAGGCACGGGTACTAAAGCAATTAGTGATTTTAATAATTCTTTAGTTCGTTTGACCTCTACCTCTTGCTGACGGTTGTGTCGTCCTCATTGCTGCCGTATTCATGAAGGATTTGCAGTCGCTGGTGCCAAACGAAATTATAATCATAGCGTTATAAACTGCTGGACTCAGCTGAGAACCGTGTTATAGTTGATAAACTTCAACGCACGCATGGTTGTTGAATATTCACAGCGTTACCACAAACAGATCAACAATAATCCTTGTGAGAAGAGAAAATTGTTTCTCCCCTTTTTAAGCTATAATGCATCTGGAAATTATAATCATAGCTATGTCGCTTTAACAATTCCAGCGCCTCCCGGCTTCGAGATTTTTCACTCGGGGAGTTCTGTTTGCTCTCTTCACAGTTCAATTCAAACCATCCGTAGTTCAACTGAAGATAATCCCTTCGTGAATGAAGCTGCCTAGAATCCTCCGTTGAGAAATAGGAACAAGCAGAATAGTCTTACATTATTTAGCTTATTCAATCAGAAACATTCCAATGCCGTTAGCACTAGCAAACTTGGCTATCATGGCTCCTTTTTCTCTCCAGTCAACGAACTCTGGAAAATCCTTGCCCTCCAAATATTGATAATGCAAAAAACACTGAAAATGCCAATGCACCAAACACACGAAAAACAAAAAAAATTTCACTCAGAAAATAAATTCACTAAACTATCTATTATTCTACAGCAGCAGTTTGACAATCATTGCTCTCATATCTTCCTGGCCTTCCCGTGAGGGAATTAAGCCAGAACAGGCTCTGATACCATATTAGAAATGAGGAGAGCAGACATTGCACACAGGAATAACACAAAATAATTAATTTCTATATTATAATCAAATCAATATATCACAATTTTTATAGTGCTGCTGAGATCCAACTAATTCCACTCTTGGAGGGAGAAGTTGAGAGAATCTCTCAACATCCTCCAACAAACTAAACCAATCCCTAATCTTTAGCATGCATTATAAATGAGGCATTATCTCAAACAATATTATCGAATATTTTTTGTCAAATTATATTCCAATCGAGTTGTTAAGGACTATAAAAAACAAATTTTTCTTAGCACAAACAAATTAAACTATGTGCTTTAAATGAAGAATTGAGGGAACTATATGAATTTTCTATCTATGTCAGGGCTCATGTGCGTTAGACGTTTGAAAATTGGTAAAGTAGTTGACCGTGAGGTACGAACGCCGGCAGTATTGAATTGATTTCGTACATTGAAGGGTTGACGTTTTGCGCAGATTTAAATGGTAATGAATTTATATTTTGACTTTTTCCATGGACTAGTTGGATCCATAAATATTTCTATAGTACTACTCTCGAACGTAATTTGCTGTTCATATCTTGACCATTCGTTGTAATAATGGCCACTCGATTAAAATTTGCAGTAATATTTATATAAGATAATGACGTAGAGAGCTACCATGTTTGAATGAGGCAACAAAATTTAAATGAGGTGATGGCCTCTCAACCTAATATCCAACGATACTAAGTGACCTGGTGACAACGCATAACGTCTGAATTGAATCAATTTCAATCCGTTACAAACAAATAATAAATCTGTGCGTCTGAATTGAATAAATTTCAATCCGTTACAAACAAATAATAAATCTGTTTCCATTTTCATGGGTTCTGTTATGAAAATTTCAGATAAGTCAAACCAAAGTAAGGTGTGTGGTTTAGAACGCAAATCAAAGAACCACTGTATCTTAACGTGGAGAGTCCACTTACTACGACTAGGTCGGAGTATGAAGGAAAGTTATTTCGTACACACTACTTTTATGTCAATTATATTTTTTAATCTTCTTTCTACACCAACCCACAACATGGGCTTTCTTTAGCTCAATGCTACAGCGAGATGCATGTTCTATTCTACGGGCTGAACCGCCACACTCGGGTTTTTATTCACACACTCAAAATTGCCGTTAACATATTTCACTGAATTCGTCTTTGACCAAGATACTTCATTTCAAATTCTGGTCATAATTTTGTTGTCATGGACTAAATCAATAACGCATAATGAAATTAAAACTATTCTTCAATTCTATTTCTTAATGTGAAAATTAAATTCTGGTCATAATTTTGTTGTCATGGATTAAATCAATAACGCATAATGAAATTAAAACTGAAATTAAAACTATTCTTCAATTCTATTTCTTAATGTGAAAATTTGTATGGGTCTTATTTATTATACTTCGATAGAAATAAAAGTGTAAATTTTCACATGCCATGATCCATATATTTCATAAATAAATAAAAATGAAAATAAAATTATGCTTATTTTATGCTTATTTTAATATAAAATTTAAATAAGTTATTTCAAAATTTATGAGCTTCACATATAAAAATAAAAATGTGTCAAATTAAAATATTTCAATACCTACACAAAAAAGTAATTTAATTAATCTGTAATTCATTCTATTCTTAATATAAAATAAATCATTTCACTAAAAAAACACATTTTAATATGGGCAACTTGATATATTATTATTTAAAAAAAACATGATTTATAATAAGTGAACATTTCAATGCCCCCCATATATATATATATTATAAGTAATCTTACTATTTTAATCTAGGTATATTTTTTTTAGTAATTTTGTCTAAAATATGATATATTTTGTATTGTAAATTTAAGTAGTGTAGTTTCCCTAATTCAAGTTCCCAAGTTGGATTTCCAAGGCTTTTTATTCATTTATGAAATAAAAAATTGTAATTTAAATATGAAAAAATACACATGCTATATATATATATATCCATTTTAAACATACATATATTAATTCTCAAGAGAGATTGAATCTCTTGAAGTATAAGCTTTCTTTGGAGTTTTGTAGTTCTTATATCAAAATATTTGATCACTCTGAGTGCTTGCTACATCCCTAATTAAGATAGATCTATACTAATAGTATTATATTTTTCTTTGACACCATCCATCCATTTCTTATGATCTTTTATTTGCTCCTAACTCAAGTATTTTTCTATACTCAACTTTACTCATCCTAGTATAATATTTATACTTAATAGATGTCCAAATTTTTCTTATTGACTTTTGGAGTGCCTCATTCCTGTGCAAAGTTTAACTCTCTCTTTGTGTGATTTCACTACATGTCTTTCTAATGCTACTTTTATGTTCAATATAATTTAGTGATGTAGGTGCATAGATGGAGCACAATGTTTGACAAATACTAGACTAAAGCTTGTCAATGTGATGGAATGGGCACATGGTGATGTTGGGATATATTTTAAAAGTTTTATAGATATTCACATTAGGATGTGAGTTTTGTTTTTAGAATAAGTTGGAGGAAATATTTCCTAATGTAAATGTAATCTTTGTTTCCCATATTTCACGAGAATCATCACTTGTGACCCTTGGTTATCCCAAGTGGATTTATTTTTAGAGAGGAAGAGTGCTTGAGAAGAAGTGTGTGTGCGGAAGGAGAGAAGTGCAACAGTGGAGAGGAGAAGCTGCAATGCTAGGAGAAGTGGAAAATGATGAGAGGCCTGTGGCTGCACATTCCCACATTGTATATCTGGCCTAGATTAATTTATATTTGAACTGAATAATGAGAAAATGTGTTATGTGCCTCTGTGTTGGAAATTTCTTTGTTTGTTTATTCTTAAGGAATTATGTTTTCTACACTTGTTAAGAATATTAAATGCGTTGGAATATTTCATTGTTGTATGCCTTTATGTCAAAGTTATGCTTTGGTTTAAAGATGATATGGGGTTCAACATATTCATCCCTATGTGTATGAAGTTGTAGTTTCACAAGGATTTCATAGTGTTCCTGATGTGTTATAAACTTATGGTGTTGGACTATTGATGTGTGCTACTACTGTTGGAATATGGTAGTTTTGTATGTGGGTTGTGACAATTTTTGAGATGGTGTATTCTTGTTAGAAATTAGACACTACACTATAGATGTTTATGTGTGTGACAATTTCTGGTGAAGGCTGTCAAATTTGTTGGAGACAATTAACTCTGTTGTGTATATATGGTTTGTGAAATGGATGTAGGGTTATGTGGTATGTGTGAGTGTGCTGGTTGATTCCCTTACATGTTGTTAAATGTGGAAATACTTCATGTGTGTAGAAAACAAAGAATCAATTTTTTCTGCATAATATCAAGACCATTTCACATTTGTCTCTGTCGATTTATAAATGTAAATCCCCATGAAGTAGGGTGTATGAGGTCATTTTTAATGTTAGGGAGAAATTCTAGGCCGTGAGTAATCAATTCTAGGAAGGACTGAGCCATTTTAGCTTCCTGGAATAAAGAAAGATAGAGTTTTGGGGTGCTACGAAAATATTTTACAGTGCCTACATGATTTTGATTGGGCTAAAAAAATGTTTTTCAATGCCTACAACAAGCATTTTCTAAGATTGCGAGTTTGGGTTTTTGAAGCCTATTTTGCATGCTCGGTGTATTATTTAATAAGTGAACCCCATGTGAGTTGGGTGAGGTAAAGAAAATGATTTTAATTATTAAGAGAGATCTCTCATGGTATTTAGAAAAGGAAATATCCATTCTTATTTTGAATGCATATTTTAATTAATTTCTTGAAATTCCAAAATGTGTTTAAATACAGAGTTGTGGGTGCTTGTGTTGGAGCATCCTAGATTATGGGAAGCTAGGATAACTAAACCTATCCTCATCAAATGGGATCATAGATCAAATATGTTTTTGGAGAATATCAGGGCCAAAAAAATCTTTCAGCTTTAGAGCTCTTGGAGACAGATACATGAAGCTCTTAGAGGAAGAAGAGTTTACAACAGGTTGAGGTAAGTCTCTATTGAATTGAGATTTGGTAAGTGTGAGGTGCTATGCAGTCATAGTGGGGAGTGTCTACCTTGAATTAGAACTGATTTCCCTTTGATGATGTAGTCAAAATAATAAATATTTGATAGTGGAGATGCTTGCATGTTTGAAGACAACTTGACAATGAAAAGAGTTTGAAGAGAAAAGGAGCCTTAAAAAAATAAGTGAGATAATTTTAGAGAAGTGAGGAATTTATATGCTCTTGTGGAAGAAAAAGTGCATTGGTTGGAGAGGAATTGGTTTAGAATGTAGTGGAAGATGAGATCTTGTTATAGATATTATAAAATTGAATGTGATGTTTTGTTCATTAAAAGAATTGTGTTTGTAGGATTGAATTGGTAGCAAAGTCCATATAAAGTAAGCTATGTCCAAAGATAAGGAGTAGGAAAAGATCTTAGACAAAAAATGGTGACAAAACCCAACAACAAAACTAAGAAGAGTGAGCGACTGAATATGCAACAACTAACAACTTTGAAAGAGGAGGAGCAAGAGTGATCAAGAAGAAGTTCTACTATAAAGAACCTAGAGAAGAGAAGATACCAAGAGGATGACTTGGTATGGGTGAAAATTCATCAAATTTCTACAAGAAGAGCTTGTCTCATCTCACAAGTAGACATGGAGAGTTCAAGAGAGGAAGAGATGAAGATGATTGTTATTGGTCATAACAGGGGTTTAGATGAAAGTCACAAGACAAAGAAGAAAAGTGCTAAAGCGGTGAGTGATGAAGGATTTGAGAAGGAGATGGCTGGGTTGAGGATATAACTAAATCATGTGA
Source organism: Pinus albicaulis (assembly GCA_034641835.2). Lineage (NCBI taxonomy): Eukaryota > Viridiplantae > Streptophyta > Pinopsida > Pinales > Pinaceae > Pinus > Pinus albicaulis. The sequence goes on along the minus strand of CM076582.1, from coordinate 1,103,405,418 downwards.
AATAGTTTCTACAATAAATTCAAGATCGCTAGGGTTATGAGCACGAAGAATGGTGTTGAATAGAAGGGTCTGCATTAGTAAAGATATGACAATAGTAAGAAGAATTTTCCAGCAAAAATTTTGTGTTAAAATGGATATTCAACAAGGAGGTAATGGTCTTTTGTTTTCAATTAATTGTGGGTTAATTACTGATTACAAGTAGCAGTGATGAATGTTTTAAACTAAGGATGATGGAAATGAATATTGTGGTAGAGACTGAGAAAGGACAACGAAATTATCATATGAAGAAGGTGATTGAATTGCATGCAGAAGACAAAAGAGTAAAGAATTCTCATATTATTATTCCAAAGGAAGGAGCCAACAAAAATACGAGGAGAAGACTAGGCATGGAAGAGATTAGTATGTTATTTACTAACGGGTTAATGCAGTCAAATTGATGCAGAGGCTTGTGTGCAAATCACAATGAGCAAGGATAAGGTCATGAAAGAAGGAAATTTGTGAAGTCTACTGAAAGTCATAGTAAAGGTTCAGAGAGAATCAATGGTAGATAAAGTAACGACACACTTGATAGAGAGGTAACTGAAATCAAATTATAGCTATAGATGATGAGAGGCTTGCTACAAAAAGATAAGGAAAACCATGGTTACAAATGAATTCTTCGAAAGAAGGAAAATGGGATTTGTTGTAGGTAAAGATGAGATAGAGTTAAATTATCAGTTGGAGGAAAAGGTTAAAGGGAATTGAGTTGCAGACATGGAAGAACAACCTAAGGGGGATGCACAAATGTGATGAAACAGATGAAGATGTGAGGAGCATCATGAGAAAAATAAATTTCAGCCAATGACTAACTTAGGAGGATGAAATTGAAAAAGGGAAAGAAAGAAGGTAGTTGGTTGTATGAAGAGACAACATATTATTATGAGGAATGTTTTGGCAAGTTTGAAAATTTTGGTAATAAGTAAAATTTCAGAGTTCACAGTGGTAGCATTAAAATAAGGTACATGTTGATTAAGGATATGGTAAGAGGTTTGTTTCACTGTGTAGGTGATAATGGAGGAAGGTGAGGACATTTGCAAAATTCTAGAGCAAGGAGTGCTTAGAGGGCTCCAAAGAAGACAATGAGGAAGATGCCAAAAGCCTAAACTCAGGAGAAATTTTGGTGAGGTATCGTGTAGCAAGGTAGGGACTCGTTACTGCAAAGACATGTTGTGACTCATGAGTTGAATTTGTTTGAGAATACTATATGCATATGAATAGGAGGTCATATATTTTCGTACCTTGGGAGTCTGATGCAAGTGCATAGATGGAGCACAAAGTTTGATGAAGACTAGGTCGAAGCTTAACATTGTGATGGGATGGTCACATGGTGATGTTGGGAGAGATTTTAAATATTTTGTAGATATTTTCATTAGGATGTGAGTGTTCTTTTTAGAATAAGTTGGAGGAAATATTTCCTAATGTAAATGTAATTTCCGTTTCTCATATTTTGTGATAATGGGAAAATAATCATCACTTGTGACTCTTGGTTATCCCATGTAGCTTTATTTTTAGAGACGAAGAGTGTTTGAGAATAAGTGTGTGTGCAACAGAGGAGAATTGTAGTAGTGGAGAGGAGAAGCTCCAACTCTAGGAGAAGAGGTAAAGGATGAGAGGCATGGGCTACACATTCCCACATTGTATACTTTGCTAGGCTTAATGTATATTCGATCTAAATAATGAGAAATTTGTTGTGTGCATTTGTATTGGTAATTTATTTGTTTGTCTATTAATAAGGAGGTATTTTGTCTGCACTTGTTAAAAGGAAGTATTTTGTTTGCACTTGTTAAGAATATAAAATGTGTTGGAATGTGTCATGGTTGTATGCCTTTATGTCAAAGTGATTCTTTGGTTTAATTATGGTCTCAGGCTTAACATATTCACCCATGTGGGTATGAAGCCGTAACTTCACAAGGATGTCGTACTTTTGCTGATGCATTATGAATTTATGTTGTTGGTCTATTGATGTGTGCTACTACTGTATGTATATGGTAGTGTCGTAGGTTGGTTGTGATTATTTTTGAGATGTTGTATGCCTGTTAGAAATCATACCCTGCAATGTAGGTGTTGATGTATGTGTCAATTTCTAGTGAAGATGGTCAACTCTATTGAAGAGCATGAACTGTGTTCTGTATAGGTGGTTTTTACAATGTATGTAGGGTTGTGTGGTATATGTGGGTATTTTAGTCGATTCCCTTACCTATTGATAAATGTGGTAAGTATTCATGTGCATAGAAAATATAGCACTCTATTTTTTTCCACGCTGTCAAGACCATTTCAGATTTGTCTTTTTCAAGTTAGAGTTGTAAATCCATGTGAAGTAGGGTGTATGAGGTCATTTGTAATTTTAGGGAGCAATTATAGGCCGTGACTAATTGATTCTAGGAAGCTTCGTGTCATTTCAACATCCTAGAATATGAAAAGAAAGATTTTTTGGGTGCTACGAAAATAAATTGTAGCGCCTATAGGATTTTGACTTCGCTGAAAAAATATTTTGTTGCGCTTGCAACAAGCATTTCCAGGATTGCGAGTTTGGGTTTTTGAAGCTTGTTTTTCCTGCATGGCGTATTATTTGATAAATGAACCCTATGTGAATTGGGTGAGGTAAATAAAAGGGTTAGAAGCCTTGAGAGAGATCTCTCATGGCGCTTGGAAAAGGAAATCTCCATTCTTATTTTGACTCCATATTTTGATTAATTTGTTGAAATTCCATAATGTGTTTAAATATAATGTTGTTGGTGCTTGTGTTGGAGTATCAAGAGTTATGGACATTTAGGGTAACCTGACCTGTCCTCATCATTTATTAACATTACATTACTGTAGAGTGCAATTCACTATCCTTAATGTGTATATAACTTCAATTATAACATATTGTTAAAAAAATGACATTAATATGAAGTTCTACATGGTCTTGGTGGAATAATGTTCGTATTTTTTTTTAACATTAAATTGAATAAATCTAATTTTAGATTATTATTTAATCTAAAATAAATTTGTGAAATACAAGAAAGTTTTTAAAATAAATTTTCACCTATAAATTAATTTATCATCATCATTTAAAAAAAAATATTAACAAATTCAATTTTAAAATCAATAAAATTTACTCTTAATACATAACCACAATTAAAAAAAATTCATTATTAACATCTAAGTCAAAACAAAATTCAATACCATACTTATTATCTAAATTGAAAAATTTAATAGAAATATTATTAGTATTATAATTCAAAATTGAAATCATTCAAAATGTTTTTATAATGAATATTCTAATTATTTTTATTTCCAAATTTTTCTAATGAATATTCTAATTATTTTGCTGAGAGGTAGTTATGAAATTGTCGAAACAAAAAGATCAACAGCCAAGGTTTAATCCCCTCTTGGAGTTTTCCATGTTAAAATAAGTTCTACACCATTCATTGAATTAACCCCTTGTTGGAAAAAAATCAACACCATTCACTGAATTTGTTAAAATAAGATATGGTATAGATATCTCAAATCATACCATATGGCATGCAAGATTACGAAAATTTAGAATATTTTAAAATTTAAGTTAAATAAATTTATGTATATAATTATTCCAATTTTGATATTTATGATTTAAAATATTTTCATTCTAACATTTCATTCGGATAGAATTTGATATTAAGTTGAGCAATGTTAATATTTAAGTTAAATAAATTTATGTATATAATTGTTCCAATTTTGATATTTATGATTTAAAATGTTTTCATTCTAAGATTTCACTAGGATAGAATATGAATTTGATATTAATTTGAGCAATGTTGAATTTTAAATTTAGAATATTTTAATATTTAAGTTAAATAAATTTATGTATATAATTATTCTAATTTTGATATTTATAATTTAAAATATTTTCAATCTCAAATTTCATTGGGATAGAATTTGATATTAAGTTGAGCAATGTTGAATCTAAAGTGAAGTTTAAGAAATTTAAATATTTAATCGTTATTATTTTGTGAATATAATAGAATATGTATTTTATTTTTAATACTTTGATGTAAGTGTATAAATGGAGCATGATGAATATTGGACCAAAGTTTGTTAATGCGATGGGATGGTTATATGATGATGTTGGAAAAGATTTTAAATGTTTTGTATGAAATTGTAGATGTTTGCATTGAGATGTGAGTTTGTTTTTTGAATAAGATCGAGGAAATAGTTATTAATGTAAATGTAGTTTTAGTTTCTCTTATTTTATGAGAAGGGAAACTAAATAATCTCTTGTTACTCTCGGTTGTCCCATGTTAAATTCCTTTTTAAAGAGAAAAAGTGTTTGAGAAGAGGGAGTGTAGTAGAAGTGGAGGGGAAGAGAGGAGGAGCTTTAGAACGTGGAGAAGAGGCTTGGGTTGCACATGCTCACATTTTATATTGTGGAAAGTTTAATATATGTTGAATATGATTAATGAGATGCCTTTGTGGTTTTTACTTCTCTATTTGTATATGGTTAATGAAGTTCTAGTATTGTATTCCTGCGTGTCATTGTCTTTAGAAGTCTGCACTTGTAAGTTCATTTGTGTAAAAGAATATGAATATTGGATCCATAGATTATTGCAGTTTGCTCATCCATTTTGTGGTCTCATTAGGGGAATTTTGAGGTCTAAAATGGGACTCCTAAGGAAATTTTAAAATAATAGCAGAGATAATAAAGTAAGATTTGATGACATCATCAAATTTTAGAGGGAAAAAATAAAAAAAAACTACTTTTTCAATTTGTATTTTCAACTTATCTCCCAAATTTTTTACTCAAATTTCAAGTGGGAATACTCGTTGGATGAAAAATTTAATTCTTCATCCAAGGAGTACCCATGTTGCGTACTTTCGATGGACTCTGCTAAGAGAAAAATTAGAAATACATGAAAAACATGATTGCAATCACGTTGTTTCTTGCATTTCTCATTTTTCGCTCAATAGGGTCCATCAAAAGTATGAAACATGGGTACTCCTTGGATGAGGAATTAAATTTTGCATCCAACGAGTACTCCCGCTCGAAATTTGAGTAAAGACTTTGGGAGATAAGTTGAAAATATGAGTTGGAAAAGTAGTTTTATTATTTTATTGTTTTTTAATATTTTTACCCTTTTATTTAAAAAATGGTGAATCATCCTCCATGGTTGACATCATCATCTTGAATCCTATTGGTTCTTATAAAGTTTATTTTGGTTGTACATTTTTCTTAGGAGGCCCATTTAGACCTCAAAATTCCCCTAATGTGTTGAAATGGTTTCAATGCCCCATGATGGAGTATTTGTTATGTTTTGGTAGGCCATTATGTGGGAGCTGAATGTTGTTAGAATAAAACATAGCACCACTATTTGGATGCAGTCACACCATTTTGACCCGAATGTAATATGCTTTGTTTGGTTCCCTTGACGTTAATAATAGAGTGCTCAAGATTTGAGAAACATGCCAGTAGCTTATAGTTGTGCTAGCCTTGTTTGAGTCACTATGGTCATAAAGTGCCTACATATGGAGAAGACATAGGCACGTAGTTTTTTTGTGTTGTCCAAACCCATAAAATTGATTCCTACATGGTAAGTTTGAGTTAGAGTTGTAAATCCCCATGAAGGAGGGCATATGAAGTCATATGTAATGTTAGATTGATTCCTACATGGTAAGTTTGAGTTAGAGTTGTAAATCCCCATGAAGGAGGGCATATGAAGTCATATGTAATGTTAGATTGATTCCTACATGGTAAGTTTGAGTTAGAGTTGTAAATCCCCATGAAGGAGAGCATATGAGGTCATATGTAATGTTAGGAATCAAGTCTAGGACATATACAATAGATTGGTAGCAAGGCCTAGTCATTTCACCTTCCAAGAATTCGAAAAGAAAGTTTTTTGGAAGCGATACAAAATCAACTAGTAGCTTCTACAAGATTTTATAATATAGCTACTAAATCAGCTCGTAGTGCCTACAACCAGATGTCTATTTTGGAATCCCGTGTAATGGGATGAGGTAAGGATTAGAAGGTTAGATGGAGAATATCTCATGACATATTTGAGCCAAGTAAATTCATACTCCTATATTGATTGCATCGTGTAAATTTTTCTCAAATTACTATCAAATTGAATACAAAACTATAAGTATTTGTTAAATTATCCAAAATTAGTGGAAGTTTTTTGTTTTGTCAAAAATATATAACTCGCTAGTCAAAATGGACAAATTATATTTATAAATAATGATTAACCTTTAAACCACTTTGGAAGTTATAAAGTCTGCCTATCCATTTTCTGCTATATCTAATGGATATGAGCGAAATCATCTGAAAGTAAGAAACGTAAATCTTAATATTTCTACAAGGGTCAATGTAGTGAAATATGTCATCACAGAATTTAACGTCTAACCAGAAAACGTGAGTCGAGTGTCACATTTAAGGAACAACTAAATTAGCATAAACCAAAACTCTTATTGTGACATTGAACTAAACAAAGCACTAGCACCATGTGGTGATGCACATTGTTTATGCCTTGAAGCATTTAAAAATATTAAAAAAAGAGTTGCTTTTAATATGATTTTTTGAAAAAAAATTGTACTTATTTTTCTTATCTAATTTCTTTAGCGGCGAAGAATTTATTGAAATCACAAGTTTGATGGTTAAATTGTACACATCCAAGTTTTCTAGGATTTTTTAGAGCCCTGAATCCATGTATGTAGTAAAAAAACTAGTTTAAATAACACAAATCAAGATTTCACCTTAATTTTTTATGTTGAATTCCCTTTAGAAAATCCACCATAAACTCTAAAAAATAACATTAAAAACAACTCTTTAAAAAAACATAATTAACATAAAGTTATTGTGTATAAATATTTTTTTCCTTTATTAATTAATATAAAGTTATAGTTATTAGAAATTTGGTTTTTATGATCCATAAATTATATATCAAATGTTTTAGTGAAAATCACATTCTAGCAAAAATTTTCCTTTTTCCTGAGCAGTGCAAAGCAATCTCGTGTTTTCAACCTGACCGAGTCATTTCTTGTAACCCTTACATTAATTGAGCGTATAAAAATATAGAAGAAAGTGAATTATAGTGGGTTTTGACTATGATTACCTCCTCACCCCTTCAAATATGTCATGCTAACTGTCGCCATTATTAAATAACAGGAGACAGGAAGGAGGAGAGCGTATTCTATTGTGTTATCCATTTTTTTTGTATCCAATGGCTTCTTCCTTAACGAGATCATCCTTGTCGTTTAGAAGCGAGGGGTCATCGGGGTTTGTATGGCGCGATGGTTGTATTCCCCGAGAATCACAAGGATTTGGCAGATCAACTCTCGCCATTAATAATAATGTTCATGCTACTGCAGATGGTGTTTTATCGGAAAATATGTTGAAGCTGCCTCAGATTTCGAGAAATCAGGGTCTCTATCACAACGGAAGCATCAGACCGAATCTCGCGCCTTCCGCTGCTTCTGCCCATCGACCTGAAGATCATCGTACATACAAGAGAGAAATTAGTAGTCCTGGTGCACCTAAGAAGACCAACTCAGGGTTTAGGAGATTGATCAAATGCACTTTCTCAAAATCCTCCTCGTAACGATGAACTTGAATGCTCCTCGTGCTTCACTCTATCTCCTGGTGTGTGAGGGTGTTCTTTGTTGGATAGCCAGAGGATTCAATGAACCCGGTGATGGGTATTTAACCTAAATGACATGCACACACTCTCTCACATAACTAAACTTGATCAACTTGATCAACTCGCTTAACTCACTCTCTAACTCACTCACCAAATCTGTCTATAACTCAACTCAACTAATTCATCTAACTATTTGTCTAACTTCTTCAAGCGGGAAGTAATTATATATTTTAACACTCCCCCTTAATTATGACCGCTAAACTAAAACATAACTCATGACAACTCAAACTTGCCTGCTGGTCTATGTCTCAGCTAGGCTTACAACTCCCAAGTTTCTTTTGTGAAACTCAAACAAATCTACTGCTAATGGCTTTGTAAAGATATTAGCCAATTGATCACTCGTTCTATAAGGCTTCAAGTGAACTTCTCCATTGCTAACAAGTTCTCGAATAAAGTGATATCCAGTATCAATATGCTTGCTCTTTTGATGAAACACACTATTCTTGGATAGTGCAATCGCTGATGTGTTGTCACAGTATATCGCTGTGGATCCTTGTTGTTTCTGCTTGAGTCCATCCAATACTCTTCTTAACCATACTGCTTGACATGTTGCTGAAGTTGTTGTTACATATTATGCTTCTGCTGATGATAATGTCACAATAGGCTATTTCTTAGATGCCCATGCTATCACACCTCAACCGAGATGGAACACATAACTGAATGTGCTCTTCCGATCATCCAAACTTCCTGCAAAATCACTATCTGTGTATCCAATCAATTCTTTCTTTTCTGTACTTGCATACAATATGCCATAATCTCTGGTTCCTGCTATGTATCTCAAAATTCTTTTTCCAAAACTCCAATGTGTGTCTTTTGGAGTCCCCATAAATCTGGAAATCAAACTTAGTCCTTGCATAATATCTGGTCTTGTCGTTGTGAGATACATGAGGCTGCCAACCGATCTTTTGAATAGAGTTGGATTGACATCTGCTCCTTCATTATCCTTACTTAACTTTGTACCTGTTGCAACTAGTGTAGGTACAGGTTTGGAATTATCCATCCTAAATATTTTCAACAAATGTTTTGCATACTTATTTTGGCAAATAAAAATGCCTTTTTCAGATTGTTCAACTTCAATGCCAAGAAAATATTTCATGAGACCTAGATCTGTCATCTCAAATTCTTTCATCATGGCTGCTTTAAATTCATTTATCTCAAGATCACCTATAAAAATCATATCATCAACATATAAGCAAACTATCAAAATCTGTCCATGCTTATTTACCTTTGTGTATAAGGTAGGCTCAATGCTGCTTCTACAAAATCCATTCTTGATCATTTAACTATCGATTCTGCTATACCATGCTCTAGGTGCTTGCTTCAGTCCATAGAGCGCTTTCTTCAATATGTAAACTTTATCCTCTTTTTCTTCAACTTCATAACCTAGAGGCTGCTGCACATAAATTTCTTCTTCTAAAATTCCATTCAAGAAGGCTGATTTGACATCCATCTAATATACTTTCCACTTGTTCTGAGCTGCTGTCGCTAGAACTGCTCTTACAGTATCCAATCTGGCTACCGCAGAAATTTTTTCCCCAAAGTCTATTCCCGGTTGCTGCGAGAATCCTTTGGCTACAAGTCTTGCTTTAAATCTATCAGTATCACCTTTCTCATTCACTTTAGTCTTGTACACCCACTTCACACCAATGATATTTTTATCGTTTGGTAAATCAACCAAATCCCATGTATCATTATTTTCAATTGAATTCATCTCTTCATCCATGGCTTGCACCCAATTGTCATCTCTGATTGCTTCTTTGAACAAAGAAGGTTGGAATGCTAACAATGAAAAATTTGAACTAAAATCCAAATCATCATAAATATCTTTCAAAATTCACATATTTTTCTGACCATTACTTGATTCATTACCTGATTTGCTGCTTGGAGAATTCTGATCTGTGGATCTGTTTGAAGATCCATGATGCTTTGAAAATCTTGGAGTCCTCGCTGGTGTGACTTTGTTTGGTGTCTTCTCTCTTGGTTCTTGCTGCTCCTCTTCTTCTACATCATCCTCTTCCATAAATGGTGTTTGAGCATCGGTTAGTGTGTCTACAGTCCCATTCCATGACTCTTGTTCTTTGAACACAACATCTCTGCTAATGATTGTTGTATAACATCTTTGTGACAGGGTTATACAATTTGTAAGCTTTTGACTGCTCACTATAACCAGTAAATATACATTTTTCACTTTGATCATCTAATTTGCCTCTTATTTGCTTAGGCACATGTGCATAGGCTACACATCCAAAAACACTGAAATGAGATACACTGCATGACATACCTAACCATGCTTCTTCTGGAACTCTGTTCATCACGCTCTTTGTAGGAGATCTGTTTATCACATAAACAACACATGCAACTACTTCTGCCCAATACTCATTAGACAAGTGTCTTTCTTTCAACATGCTCCTTGTCATATTCATGATTGTTCAGTTCTTTCTCTCTTCTACACCATTCTGCTGTAGTGTGTATCTGGTTGAAAACTGTCTTCTGATTCCATGTTGTTTGCAGTGCTCATGGAATGCCTTCGAATCGTATTCGCCACCACGATCAGATCTCAATACCTTGATCTGTCGATCACTTTGGTTCTCCACTAAGGCTTTTAACTCTTTGAACTTTGAAAAAGTTTCAAAGTTCTGCTTCAAAAAGTAAACCCAAGTCTTCCTGCTATAGTCATCAATAAAGGTGAGGAAGTAACAACTTCCACTAATCGAGTGTGTCCTCATAGGTCCACACAGGTCGGTATGCACCAATTCAAGTGGTTTCTTTGCTCTGTAAGAAACTCCTTTCGGAAAACTTTCACGGTGTTGCTTTTCTAAAATGCAACACTCACAAGTGCTAGCAGGTTCTTTGATGGGAGGTAAACCTCTGACCATCTGTTTCTGCTGCAACAATTTTAAACCGAAAAAATGCAAGTGTCCAAACCAAAAGTGCCATAACCAGTAATCATCAGAACATGAAGTTGTAAAAGAACTAACCTGATCATTGTAGCTCATAATTAGAGGAAAGAGTTTGTTCCTCATCATCTGCACCTTTTCAATCAGTTGCTTGCTTGGGGATTTGTCGTAAATAACACACTGTTGCCCCTAAAAGATAACTTTTCATCCTTTTTGTGTCAATTGACCAACACTAATCAATTTTTTTTTGAGTCCAGGGACATAATATACCTCTGATATGGTCTTTGGCTCCCCCTACTTGGTCACAGTGTTGACCACTCCTTTTCCATCTACATCCACAGTCTTCTCAGTCCCCAACTTTACCTCTGTCTTCACTGAGGCATCCAAATTGGAAACCAAATTCTTGTTGCCTGTCATGTGGTTACTGCAACCACTGTCTAATAGCCAGAACTTATCAGACGGTGCATGCATGGTGTTGCATGCTAGAAACATAGAGTCAGTATGCTCTGTACTAACATTATCTCTCTGATTTCCTTGATCAACAATCTTCTTCCTCTGATATGGTCTTTGGCTCCCCCTACTTGGTACCTCTGATCATTCAAGTTTTCTTCCTACAATCATACCATTTCGTTATCATTTTTTTCTCAAAATATGATGAAATAGATGAAGGCTAACGAAAATTCAGCAAAAGTAATCAATCAGCATAAAACTGGATAAAAGTATGCAATGATAAGTATGCATTATTGCAAATAAGTCGTTCACTCTTTTATTCTTTTTGTCTTCCTTGTTGTATAAAAGCGAAAAATTTTAAAAACCTACTAAGTTATTAGTAAAGTACAGAAGCATAAAGAAATTCATATATATTTATGTTATATTTTTAGCCATGGTTGTATTAACATGAGGAGAAATAACATTTTTCCATTTAGATGGAAAGATATTTCTCATACCATATGTACAAGATAAAGAGAAATGTTTAAAAAGTATTTTAAACTTAAGATTGTTAAATATTTGATAATTGTAAAATTAAATATATAATCAATGTAGCATTATTTAAAAATTGTACTAATATAATTTCTAAAATTATTATGGATAAGATCTTCTATTAAGCCATGGAAAGTATATGCGTAATGAGAGTATAGATTTGATACTAGTTGATTGGAACAAGAAACGATTATATGGAGAATATGGTCTAAAATCAGTTTGGCCCAAATTCCTTACATGTGGAGGTCTAAGATATTCCTTAGATGGAACTCATCTAGCTGCCATCACATATGGACTACCCATTTGGAATTTGCTATTGCAATGATATTTTCATGAAGGAAATTAAAAATCTTAGGTTCCCATGGGAGAGGGGTTAGGAATATTCATAGGAAACAAGTGGCATTTTCAATGGTCTGCACTTACCATTTGGTTTATTCGTGTAGAGAAAAACTCCTTTGAACACACTAATGTCAAAATAGTGATGGTAGAAACCAGTCACTAACATGGCCCATAAAAAGACTAATGACATGTGGCTATTATTATAAATTATGGTTCATCTAATTCTCTTTCCATAAATCAAACCTATGCTAATCCATGCAAAGTTGTCCTATATTTGTATTTGTACTAGGGCTTGGTTGGATAAATGGAGATTGGTTGGATCAATGGTGAATAAGTCTGCTAACTACGATTGGGGCAAATATACATTCTCTCCTCTATAACACACATTCTAGAACCTCGGTGTTAGATTGGGTGAGTTCTAGGGAAGTGATGTGTTGGATTGATTCGGTATGCTCTATTACTACGCACGATGGAAGGAAGATCGGTGAGACAAAACCACGAAATGTGTCAGACAACACAAAAAAAGGTTACCTAGAGAAACATGTTCTTCCTCATTTCACCTCGAGGAATATGCTGATTTCCTTACATCATATGATCCCAAAAAATAGTTCCATCACAACTTTCTAGTGTTTCAAGTTCTGGGGGTAAACCTTACCATGACATGTCCTCTAGAGGCTGGGCTCATCTCCTTCTATTAATCATAGGACCACACCACCACCATAGTAGTGAAGTAAAGCTTGAGCCAGACAAGTTCCATAGTACTACGCTCTGAACCTTACCAAGGATTGGAGGGATACTTGCCTTCTTATAGCCTTATCTTTATTTCCTTCTTACTCGCCTATCATGCAGGGGCATCCAAAGCTACCTTCTCCTTACCTTACTTCCAAGATGGGATAGGGCTATCCTTTATACTATATATATATTATACTATGTTAGTAAGTTTTCCCTTTACCCATACCTCTCTGGACCCCTTGAATCACTGATTAAAAATACCAATAGGATAGGAGGAATACGAATAGGATAAAGTACCTAGTTCGCAAGAAGGGCATCCATGAATGAATGTCCCTACCTTTAGGACTAACCCTTCACAGTAGGAGATACTACCTAGAGGTATCATATTTTTATATGATTTAAGAAGTAGAAAAAAGAGGACCCCAAAGGCCTGACCTTTCCTATATATATATATATATATATATAAAGTATGGTGACCCCAAAGGCCTGACCTTTCTATCTCAATATGCATTTATATATATTTAGGAAGGAGGGTCACCTCATATACCTAAATTTATATATGAGAAGAGTATATGAGGTGCCCCTCCTTCCTATAGCTATCGAATCTATTTATCCAATAATCCAACTAACTCACAATCATCTGTTCGGGATATTCAAATATTTCTCTTCTCTTTACATTAATAAGATACCAACTTAATATATTTCTCTCATCTTGACCTATATTAAATTATACTTATAAATTGACTAAGGGAATAGTAATGGAGGTAATAACATTCTCAAGAGATGTGGCTAATGAAACTTGCAATGGTTTATTGATTTAAATCTTCTTAAATTTGTATTTTGTATTTATGGGTTGGGAGTTTCTTAAAGGTTGACTTTTTCTTATAATTTTATTGTGGGGCTTGAATGTTTATTTAGTTTTCACTTTTAAGCTATATTGATAGTTTATTATCATTCCAAAATTGTAAATAGGTTGGAAAACAGGAAATTATCACCCTTTGGTGAAGGAAATAAAATTGTATATTGAATATGTAGATAAAACTATTATTGTAAACTAATAGTTAATTATTTAAAAAAAAATTGAGAATAAAATATTTTTCTTCATTGGAAATAAATACATATAAATTGAAGACTAATATTAGAAATGATCATATGTATATTTATTTGGAATCATGTTACCCATAATGTTTACAAAATGTATTATAATATTGCTCAATTTTTTTCTATGTCAAAACCTTATTTTTCTTAAATATGGAAATGATTTTCAAAACAAGATAATGAAGATGTACAAAAACTTCTTCAAACGGAATTTAAAGTACGGAATTTAAAGTACATATCAAGTAAATTACATTTAACATTGAAGTAGCATTGGAACAACATGTAGTGAAATCACACAAAGAAAGAGTCGATCAACTTTGCACATAAATGAGACACTCTAAAGTTAACAATGAAAATTACAGCATTTATTAAGTTTAAAGATTATGCTAGGATGAGTAAAGTTATGATTATAAAATAATATCTAAATCAAGAGAAAATAAAATATCACAAGAAATTGATGGATGATATGAAAGAAAAATATAGCATTATTAGTGTAGATCTATCTTTATTATAGATATAGAAATATTAAAAGGAATTAAATATTTTGATATGTAAATTTCTTTTAGGTTGTAAATTTCAAAATAAGGTTTGCACATAGAGAGATTCAATTTTTTTTTATTCCTCATATATCTATAGTTAACATGGATTTATATTCATTCTATATACATGTATAGCATGTGTAATTTTTCATTGGTTAAACTCAAATTTTTCATTTCATAAAAAAATACAATGTCGTGAAAGTCATAATTGAGCACTATTTAAATTTAAAATACAAAATTTTATCATATTCTAGACAAAATTTACTAAAAAGATATATCCACGTCAAAATAGTGAGATCACTTGAAAACTTTTAAAATGGTTTGAACATTTTAACTTTTATTTTTATTTTTTATTTTTTAAGTACTATATATATGTGTGTATGTGGGTGGGTGACCTTGAAATATTTACTAATATGAATTATGATTGCATATTTATTTATTTATTTTGAATTAAAATAATGATGAATCACATTTTTCATATTAAATTAATTTTTTTTTTATTATTATTATATTTTTGAATACATGTTAATATTACTATACTTAATTTTACAAAGTGAAATATTTATTTATTATCGATATTAAATAATTTTTATTACTAATACAATTCTCTCATATCACATATTTACTTTATATTAAGAATGGAGTAAATCACACATTAACTAAATTATTATTTTTTTATTATTATTTTTTGTTTATATATATATATATATATATATATATATATATATATATATATATATATATATATATATATATATATATATATATATATATAAAACTCATAGAAAAATTTATATTGAAATATATTATCTCATATATGTGAAGTTCATATTGAAATATATTAGTTAACATGAATATTCAAACATTTTATTGAAGTTTTATATTGAAATATATATAAGGTAAATAAAATTTTATTTTTATTTTTTATTTACTTATATATATATATATATATATATATATATATATATATATATATGCGAAAGTCCAATATTTTCACATTTTTTATATTGAATTGTGATATTAACAACTAAAAGAAAAATATTACATGTTTTAGATTATTAATTTTCACAATGTTTTTAATTAAATTAATCAGATAGTAATATTCATTTATATTTTTATAAAAATTGATGTTGTTTTTTATATAAAATATATCTTAAAATTGAATACATATGCATTTTTAGTGCAATAAACAAAAATTAAATTCTAAAGTCATCAAAGTTGTCTACACATAAAATTCCTATAAGTTCAAAATTGTTATTCATTTTTAAATTCAATACTTATGATAGGATAAACTAGTTTAAGACTAATTTAAATGTAAAAGAATAAAAATTAAAATAAAAGAAGGACAAGTAAATTATGGTAATTTTTAAAATTTAATATTTATGATAAGATAAACTAGTGTAATGCTAATTTAAATGTAAAAGAATAAAAATAAAAGTAGTAAATTATGGTTACAAGATTTTAGTTGCAACAAAATCGAAACCATGATTGCATGGTTTGCCATATATAATTAGAAATTATATTTGTCGTAGTTCAGGTTAGCATTTTTGAATGGCAAATTAGAAGTAAACGTGTAGCTATGTCTTTCAGAAAATTGACATTTTCATTTTCTATCAAAGTATAATAAAAGATAAGATCGATCCGAATTTTCAGATTAAGAAATAGAGTTGAAAAATTATTATAATTTTATTATGTATCATTGATTTTATCAATCACAACGAAATTATCACAAGAATTTGAAATGAAATATCTTGAAATGAAGTATCTTGGTAAAAGACGAATTTAGTGAAATATGTTAACAGCAATTTCGAGTCTATGAATATAAAGCCGAGTGTGGCGGTTCAGCCCATAGAATATAAATGCATATCGCTGTAGCATTGAGCAAAATAAAGCTATTGTTGTCGGTTGGTGGAGAAAGAAGATGAAAAAATATAATTAACATAAAAGTAGTGTGTAACCAAACAAATTTTCTTCATATGCCAACCATGCAGATGATATTTTTAGCGTCTTTTAAACCTAGCCTAGTCGTAGTAAGTGGACTCACCACGTTAAGATACTGTAGTTCTTTGCTTTGCGTTCTAAACCACACACCTTGCTTTGCGTTCTAAAACACATACCTTACTTTGTTTGAGCTGATCTGAGATTTTGACAACAGAAGCCTTGAAAATGGAAAAGGATTTCTTATTTGTTTGTAATGAATTGAAATTTATTCAATTCAGACAGCATGCGTCGCCATCAGCTCATTTATTATCGTGGAATACTCTATAGATAGTCCATCCCCTCATTTAAATTGTGTGACTCATTCAAGGCTGGTGGCTCTCTATGTCATTATCTCATTTAAACATTACTGCAAATTTTAGTGGAAAAGTCAAATATAAAATCATGACCATCTGCAGACAAAGTCAACGGCTTCAAAGTACGAAAGTACGAAATCAATTCAATAGAGGCGGCGTTCGTATCTCGTGATCAATTTTCAAGCACATGAGCTATGACATGCATAGAAAATTCATATAGTTCCCTCAATTCTTCATTTAAAGCACATAGTTTAATTTGTTTGTGAAAAGAAAATTTTGTGTTTTTTTAGTTCACAACTTGATTTCATTATAACTTCATCATAAATATTAGTTAATATTCTCAAAGATACCGATATTTCATATTGAGATTAGAATTATATCGCAGAAATCAAATAGTGTGCTTTGAGGGAACACATTCAAATTACGTTACATATACAAAGAGTGCACAGAGAAATTAATGGATTTCAGGAAATGCCAGGGTCAACATCAAAATAAAATATCGGCTACAAGCGAGACTGGGATGTTAAAGTGATAAATTTCTACACTCGTGATTTGCAGTAATTATGAGTGATATTGTTAGTATTCTTGCATACAATGTTAGAAATGCAGATAGAATCAATACAGATATTCCATATAGAAGAAATGTGATGAATTTATAATTCAAGAAAAATAATATTTTTATAAATATTTTAAAACCATAAGGTAATATGTAGTGCTTAACATTTTAAAATAAAGTTGTTTTCCTCTAACAATAAAGTTGTTTTCCTCAGTCTTTTTAGTATTATAATTTTGTATTTCCTTGGTTTACTATAGAATTGATGAAAAATCACTTTGATATAATACTAATATATATTTTGTTTTATCGATCAGTTGAAATTGAAAGAAGACATGTATTTTTGTTTTCTAAATTGGAGTAAATGGTTGCTTTATAACATCTTAATTTTATATGTTTTTTCATCTTAAATTTATGTGTGATATACTTTAATTAACAAAAATAGAGTGAGAAACCAAACAATGAGATAACCAACCAATAAGATGATAAATTTAAAAAAGATTAACTTAGAAGATGATGCTTTATTAATTCACAAAAACAAATATACGCACATATAATTTTTTGCCATTAAAAATAGGATAATTTTCTCATAATATCTAGATAATAACTATGTATATCTAACTAAATGACATAGTCAATATTAAAATCTAATCTCTTCGTGAGCTTTTTAGACAACATTGAGAAAAATCATTGTCTCACACTCTCTTAGTTTTAACTATTACTAATATAAACAAAGGAAATACCTAATTGTTCTCTCTAAGAATTCAAAACTAACTTACTTCAATGGCTTAGTGAAATTGTTTTCCATTTAGTCCTAAAAATGATGTTGCTATTGATAGCAAACTCATCAATAAAAGACACAATTCCTAGATAATGTAATGATTGAACTTTTGCAAAAGATAAAAAGACACAATTCCTAGATAATGCAAAGATTGAACTATTGTCACAAAAAGAAAAAGGAGTTAGCTCATTTTCTTCATATGAAAGATTACTTAATTTTTTTTCTCAGCCATACAATATAACATAATGTTGATATATTTCTACATACTTTTCTTTAGCTAAACATATTGTGATAGTGGATTTTATTTGGATTTCGATGAGATTAAACAAATACTATTTATGTACCTAATAAGAATACTGTATTTTGAAGTGGAATACTAGATTCCATAATCAATTGTACTTGAAATATACTACAATATTCTTTTACCAAGATTAGAATAATTTTTTTTTAGGAAAATCCATATATCAAGAATAAGCTTATTCCAAAGATAATAATTGGCCTGTTAATTGTTGGACACATGAGACTACCTACAAGTTTCTTGTGCAATTTAGGATCAACTATTGATCTTTTATTTTTTACATAACTTTGTAACCATTGTAATTGGTGTATCTACTAGTTTTCCTTTATCCTCTCTAAAACATTACAAAATATCATTAGCATACTTATACTAACAAATAAAAAATACCTTGTGTAAATTTCTCAATCTCAATTTCTAGACAATATTTCATAAGACCAAGGTCAAAGGTTTCAAATCTATGTTCATGGTTACTTTTGAATCAACCAATATTAAATTCATTATATTATCAACATAAAGGAAAACCATTAGTATACTACCTTCGTAATTTATTCGGTGTAAATTGTCATTTCATTAATGCTTCTATTGAACCCATTATGGAACAAATAAGAATCAATCCAAATATACCAAGATTGTGGACCATACAATTCTTTTTTTAGTCTATAATTTTTTATGTTTCATTTCTTGACTTCGAATCCAAGTGCCCAATTGACATAGAGTTCCTCTTCCAAAATTCATTTTAAAAATTTTATTCCACATTCATATGATAAACAACCCAATTATTTGGGATTGTGATTTCCAAATTGTTCTAATTATGTCTAATATTGGTATTAGAGAAAAAAGTCCTCTGAATTATTTAAAAAACCTTTTCCAAAACTTCTAGATTTTTTCTTTTTAAATTTCTCCTTCTCATAAAATTCTATCTTTTAAACCCATTTTAGCTTAACACTAACATTCTCTATCATATAACTACAACATAATATGTGTGGTACTTCTCTATTGCATAAATACCTTTGTTCATAGCTCGAACCAACTACTTTTCTCCTTTTCTCTAAGTTCTCCTTCAAAGTACATCACATTACATGATAATAGACATAATGTTTCTAATCCACATAATTATATAGTGCATAAAATTCTTTCAAACTTCTTGTTGTTTTCATTCCATTAACATGCTATTTTCAGATTTGGATCACTCCTAAAAGAAATATTGTGAGGTATTCATTCTTTTTTCCTTAAATTTTATATCTTGATCTAAGACTTGATGGAAAATATTGTTATCTTGTAGAATCCACTTATTCTACTTATGAAAAAGGAATAAAAATTCCAACTATTTTATTAAATTATCATCCATTATTGATTTTTTAGATTTTAACATCCCTAATTATAATAAAATCATTTTTAAGAGGGTTGTACAATATATATTCTTTATACTGCTATAGCCAATAAAAATATATTCTTTATTTTTATCATCAAGTTTCTTTAGAAGAATCGAACATGTGAAAAAGATACATAACCAAAATATCATAAAATGTGATACATTGGATTTCATGTCGATATATATTCTTTATACTGCTATAGCCAATAAATATATATTCTTTATTTTTATCATCAAGTTTCTTTAGAATGATCGAACATGTGAAAAAGCTACATAACCAAAAATCGTAGAATGTGATACATTGGATTTCATGTCAATCTAAGTTTATTGAAAAAAAATATCCTTGCATGAAAATTGGTTATATTTTTCTTTCCCCACAAATTCATTAAATATAATTTTAGCTATATTATATTTAACTATTCCATTTTGTTGTCGAATTTACCTTATTTTCTATTACCATGTGATTCCTTCTTGCTTATAGCATAATGAAAATTATTTGGAACCGTACTCACCACCTCCATATGGTGTGAGTATCTTAATATACTTCCCACTCTTTCTCTCTATCATGGCTTTGAATTATTTGAATTTTCCAAAAGTTTTTATTTTTTCTTGATAAAATATATTTAAAGATGGTGTGAGTATCTTAATATACTTCACACACTTTCTCTCTATCGTGGCTTTGAATTATTTGAATTTTCCAAAAGTTTCTGATTTTTTCTTGATAAAATATATCTAATTCTTTAGAAAAAAATCATTGATAAATATTAGGAAATTTTTTTTTAAGCTCTTATTAATTATGATTACATTGGACCAAAGAGATATGTGTACTAGTTGAAATGGTTCCTTGGATTTATAGGAAGTAGTTGATCGAAAATTATCCCTATGGTGTTTAGCTAGGATGCAACCCTCACGAGAGATGTCCTAATTTTTATCATGGGGATATGGGATATATTCAAAAATATATTTCTTTTGTAAAATACAAAGGCTATCTCTTTGTACTAGTTGAAATGTAGAAAGTAGTTGATCGAAAATTATCCATATGGTGTTTGGCTAGGATGCAACCCTCACGAGAGATGTCCTAATTTTTTATCATGAGGATATGGGATATATTCGAAAATATATTTCTTTTGTAAAATACAAAGGCTATTAAAGTGATGGCCATATCTAAAATGCTTTAGCTGGTACTCCACGTTAAACATGTTATTCATATTATTATGAATTAACAAAATTCTTCATTACTATTGGAAACAATTTGTACTTTTTCAACGAGTCTCCTAATTCATGGCTTGTCTAAACTAGTACATGTGGTACCTTTGAATATGCCTTCATACCCATTTTGTCTGACTTTTCGTACACTCATATTTTTTAAAACCAGGTATAAAATATAAATTTTAGATGTATTCATCTGATCGTTTTTGGTCAAAATATATACTTTTTTTTCCTTGAACATTTAATAGGTATTAATTCACTAATTCAACTTTAGTTTTGAATGAATTATCTAAAATAAGGACCATGATTTTGTTACTTGTGATGTGATTATTGTGTCCATTGTGCAATGAGATGAGATAATTATTATTTCATTATTCATACATTTGACATGAATGGAACATGGATTCTAATGTACCTTGAGTTATTATCACATTAGTTTTGTTTATATTTAGATTTTTCTTTCTTCTTAATTCACTTTCTTAGTGACCATACTTCTTGTAGTAATAGAATTGTATTTTTGACTTGTGGAGCTTTCCTACCTAACTGTAATATTCACCTCATCTTCTTTGTTCAGAGGGAAAATTATGGCATTATGTATTTTGTTCATATGCTCACCTATCTCCCACTAAAGAGAAAACTCTTCCTCATTTTCTTCCACGTAAATTTCCTCCACCACTTTCTCTTATAATGAAGGTTTAATATTTAAATGCACTTTCCAAAGAGTCATTATTTTTGTTGGATCTAATCTCATGTTTCAACAAAGATGTTGTGAATTTTTCTACTAGTAACTATGATAGATCTTTAGACTCCTCTATTACTACTACAATAATATCAATTTTTTTAGGAAGTCTCCTGAATAAATTTTCAACAACCTTATTATATGAAAATTTTCTCCATATTCTCAAGGTTTATTGTTCAAAATGTTTGTCATAAAATGACCTATATAGTCTTTGTTCTTAGTATGGATGATTTAAGTACTTTTTCTAAGGGTCTACAATTTGGAATTTTTTACTTTGTTTGTGACTTGATATACTATAAAGAATATCCCCTACCAACATGGTATAATCAATTGTTGCAACCTTAGGAAAAAATAGATATTTTAACTCTTACTGGATAATTCATAATGACTTTAAATATTTTAATTTATTTTTCGCAACAACTTGTATATGTGCCTTTTTTACCATAATATTTCCTAAGCTATTTATATGAAACCACTTACTACACTATCTCTTTTTTTTGGGGTAAGAATGAAGAAAAGTTTCATTTTGACTGATGAGGAATCATAATTAATACCTATCAGAATTGGGCCCTATGACAATCTTTAAATATCAACCCTATTTGGTTTTTCAATAAACTCCTTTATTTTTATTAATCCAATTTTCCCTTTTTATTTTATCTTTTCTTATATATAAAAATAAAACATAAAATAATATATTTTTTTCTTTTTAATCTACCATCCTATTTTCTATATATTAAAATATTTTAGTAAATTTCAGGTTTATATGGATAGTATTTTAATAAGTGAAAACCTTATTAACAAGTTTACTTTCCATTATTCTTAATACATAGGCATTAACATTAACATTTTTTTAACACATATTTAACAATTAGCATGTCATTTTGTTTATTTTTCTTTACAATAAATAAATATTTATAATTTAATTGATTTATTGTATTATGATAATTAGGTAACTTATGATAACTTCTATGGGCTTAATTCAATACAATAAATTATCATAATACAATAAATTAGTTATAATTTATTTGATTAATTATATTATGATAATTTGGTAACTTATGATAACTTTTATGGGCTTAATTTTCATTGTTTTTAAAGGTATTTTGTTTTTAAAAGTTTTGGGCTTAATTTTCATTGTTTTTTTTTTTAAGGTATTTTGTTTTTAGAAATTTTGAGCTAAATTTTCATTTTTTTAAAAAGGTTTTGGGCTTAATTTTCAAAGGGCATTTTTTTTTATGTATTTTGTTTTTAGAGGGTTTTGGGCTTAATTTCAAAAAAACATTTTTTGGACTTAATTTTGAAAGGACTCTTTTTAGGCATAATATTCAAAGGACATTTTTTGGAGGTATTTTTTAAAGTGATATTTTTTTAGAGGCTTTTTGGAGTATTTTTTAAAGTGGCATTTTTAAGAAGTTGGGCTTAATTTGCAATGGACATTTTTTGGAGGTATTTTTTCAAGTGACATTTTTTTAGAGTATGTGTTTTGGGTTGAAGTAAATCTTTTATAATGATTTTTTAAAATGAGTTTTTCTCTAATTGTTTAAATGAAATTTTTTTGTAGGACTTGGAAGGAAATATTTTGAGTTTCATTTCATTTATATAAGACATTTTTTTCTCGAATTTGTTAAAGTAAGTGTTTTGGATTGAAGTATGTATTTTTTGCAAAAAAAAATAAAATGAATTTTTTTTAAATTAAATCTTTTGTGAAGTTTTTTTTTAATTGAGTTTTTGTCTAAATTTTGGAAGGAAATTTTTTGAAATTCATACTCTATTTTCATGGGAAATCGAACAAATTGCATGAGAAAATATGATCGAACAAGAGATCCTGAGAAACATAGAGAATAGGGGAGAGAATCTCGCAAAAGAAAGAGAAAAGCAATCTCAAATAT
The DNA here is from genome assembly GCA_034641835.2 of Pinus albicaulis. Taxonomy (NCBI): domain Eukaryota; kingdom Viridiplantae; phylum Streptophyta; class Pinopsida; order Pinales; family Pinaceae; genus Pinus; species Pinus albicaulis. Next base: position 1,103,382,003 of record CM076582.1, on the reverse strand, counting down.
TGAAAGGGAAAATCAACCTCAACTAGAAGTTGAAGCAGGTATGTAAATGTAATATTTAAAATTTTCCTAGTGTAAAATGTGAAGCTTAATTTTTATTTGATGAACTAATTTGAAAAATATTTTGCAATGTAAACATAGAGAGGTATTCCTCAAAAAATTGATGATGAGATACAAAATTTTGAAAGAGAAAGTGAAAGAGATATTGAAGCAATAATTGAAGATGGTGAAAATGTTGAAAGAAATTCAAGTGAAGAATTTGAATCACAAGTTATATATATATATATGTTGAACACATGCACGTATTATTGAAATTATACATATTTATTAATTTAGTTATTTATTGAATATGTAAACTTATTATGTACTATTAATTCGAATATGTACAGATGAAATTAATGTCGATGATGAGATGTTAGAAAATGTTGACACTCACACATATGGAGATAAAAGAGTTGACCATGTTATACGATATCGTGTTAATCGCATTTTTGATACGTACTTCATAAAGGAAAATGTGATAGTTCAAGACCAAATGTTGAAAGGTCTCCTATCATTAATGGAATTAAAAGAAGCTACGACTTTATTGGGTATTCGAAAATCAACAAAAGATAAAAAAATGAAGTAAAATGTGATACAAAATATAAATAGTGCTATAAATTCAATTAGAAGATGTTGATAGAAAAATGTTTCGGTTGCATGTAGAGAAATACATATGGCAGTGATTTCATCAAGTACTAAAGAGAATCGCTTGGTAAAATCTACGACACGAGCATTAGGAACCTCACGAAAATCTTTGCACAAACATCAGAAATTTCGGTTGCAAATAGATGTAAATGATGAACTCACTTTTTGGAGATCTATTTGTAGGCAACCATACAAAGATAAACTTGGAGAAAATTAAAAAAAAAACAACATATGAATATTGGAAGAAAAATTCACGTGTTTCACCAAATGTAAGGGATGTGATGCGAAGAAGAATAACATGAAATCAGTATGAAACACATCCAAAAAACATCTTGGACATGACTCAGATAGAGTTGTTCAACAAGTTGAAAGAAGAGAATCATGAAATTGATGTCTCAAATAGTGATTTTGTGCAACAAAAACCATGGTATGTAAAACCTATCACCGTACGCAACACTTGTTGTTTTCGTTATCGTGTGGAATTTCAATTATATTATGACACATTCCTTGATTTTGGTAGAACATTTTGGAAAGATTCACCTCCTCCTTCCACTATTTGTGATTTCATATCTCAAATTCTATGTGGAAGAGAAAGCGATGAATTATTTTACGAAAAGATATGTGTTGGTGGTAAAAAATGCAATGATTGTGGAAATTTGAATCAATTTAAAAAAAAAAATCGTATTTATATAAATGATCAATCATTGTCCAACATGAAAGTGAAATGGAAGAGATATGAATATATCCATACATCGATTCAAGGTTCAAATAGTGCTAAAAGAATTGAATGACAAGAAGAAAAATAATTTGTGATACATTTTTTGAGAAAGTTTGAAGCATAAATTTATAAATACACCATGCATTCCCATAGAGCTTGATGGCAGGACTTTCAATTCAAAAAATCGCGTGAATTTTTTCCACCAGGGACCATTTTGTCAGTATTTTATTTTTCATAAAACTACATATTTGTTCCACAGAAAGAAATTTAGAGTGAATATTATCATTCAGACCAAGTCTCCATGCTCATCCATATTCTATATAGACATGATGAACAAAACGTTGATCATAAATAAGGCACTAGTGAAAATCGACATGTTATTAAATAATATCACTTTTATATCAGTGACGATCGTACACATGATACATATTTTCTACAACACGGTTTTGGAAAGATTTATGACTCCTTGAAAAGTCGTGGAATAAAATTCAATGAACATTGGATATGGTTAGATGGATGCGCAGGTCATTCAAATCGTCACGATCATTATTTTAGTTTTGTTGTCTTCATATGAAAATTTGCATTAAACATTGTTGGAAATTCTTTGAGAATGGTCATGAAAAAGGAGAACACAATGGTGCAGGGGCATGCATAAAAATATCACTTCAAATATATCAAATGGACCCCTCTGCAAACCGACTTGTGGACGCCAAAGAAGTTTTCCAATGGTACATCGTTTCCACAGGGACTTCACTCAATGAACCTCTAACATATCACGTGCAATTAGAGCCTATTAAACAATACCCTTAATTCGATTATATATTTGAAAATGCCTCTAAAAATCACATTATTTAACCCCCTACCAATATAAAACCAATGCACCTTCCCAATTTAAAAATCCCCTAATTCCACTATATATTGTAGGTATCCATTTTTTCATTAACATTTTTTATACCCTTTTATAATTTTTCATTAACTTTGAGCTCCATTTTTTATACGTGCCAATATAAAAACCCTTTACCCCCTATATATCCCCCAAAATATTATCCCATTTTTTCCTCATTATATATCCCCCAATATGAACCCATGTGCTATAGTCTTGCTCCTACAGTGAAGCCCCCGTGATTGTTGCACTAAGCCATGAGACTAACCGATCAAGGGAAGTGAAAAGGTACGTTCAATTTAATTTTTATTGGATATCAGATTTTAAACAGTGTACATTTATCACAATGATTATCTTTGATGGTATTTTGATATCATATTCACATTCTTCTTTGAATTTTTCATATAGGTTTTTTTGGCATATTGGGGTCGAATATGTAGATAGATCGATTGGAAATGACGTTGAAATAATAAAAGGGACTCAAAAATTACATTCAATTAAAACAAAGTTGTACAAAAATGTGTTTGTGTTGGATAAAAGAAATTATTCTTGTTTTTTTCATATTTTCATCGACAACACAGAATCTAATGATGTTAGGGAAAACAAAAAGTATGCAATAGATTGGAAACATAAAGAGCGAAATACAAAGGGGAAAATGTCTGTTGCAATGTTTGAAGATATGCAATAAGAGGAGACTACATTATCATCTGATGGTGATCGAGTTTTTGATCTTGTTAGAGAAGGTAATATTTGAATTGATTTTAAATGATAGTGATCTAGAAATAGATACTAAAATTATTTTAAAGTTAATTTTTCATGTTAATTATGATCTAAAATAAATACATATAAGTTTGTTTTATTATGCATGAGATGTTTTTGATGTAATTGCACCTACTATCAACGATGAAAATGTGAAGTATTATTTGATATGTTGCACCGAACGAAAGTTGAAATTATTAGAAAAATATAATGCTCATGGGTTTCAATATGACAGAGGGTCTATTCTACTAAAATGTTATTTTTTCATAAAAACTAATCAAAGTGGGAATTTTGTTTATTTTGAAGACTATGAACCTAATGTTATAAGTTTTCAATATAGTCACTTGGTGTGTGCAGCATGCATAAATTTGATAGAGGTTAAATCAAAGGAAAAAATAAAAAGTAAGAAATGTAAAATGTCAAAATCCGATCATGAACATATCATTGAAGATGGCATTCCATTGGAATTTGTTTGATTGAACTGCCCAACAATTTCTTCTCTTTGGATTCATGTTTTAAAACTTCCAGAACTCAAGTAAAAATCGAACTACCTTGTTATTTTATCTTTGCATGTGTTTTCACATTCACATTGTTTTGGTACATGGACACTAGTATCAATTGAAGGTAGCTTTTCTATGTTCATTGATGAAAATTTTTTCACATACTAGATATATATGTTCTAGAATGAAATTAAGTGAAAGTATCTTTTCTATGTGAATTGATGAAAAATGTTGCATTTACTAGATATATATTTTCTAGAATGAAATTAATTGAAAGTATCTTTTCTATACATGCATTGATGAAAAATGTTGCACGTACTGGGTATATGCATGTTCTAGAATGCAATTAACTGAAAGTAGATTTTTTATGTGCATTGATGAAAATTTTTGCATGTATTGGATATATATATATGTTCTAGAATGAAATTAACTGAAAGTAGCTTTACTATGTGCATTGATAAAAAATGTTTCACGTACTAGATATATATGTTCTATAATTCAATTAAATTAAAGTATCTTTTCTATTTGCATTGATAAAAGATGTTGCAAGTACTGGATATACATGTTCTAGAATGCAATTAACTGAAAGTAGATTTTCTATGTGCATTGATGAGAAATGTTGCACGTACTAGATATATATGTTATAGAATGAAATTAACTTAAATTAGCTTTTATATTTGCATTGATGAAAAATGTTGCACATACTGGATATATATGTTCTAGAATCTAATTAACCAAAAGTAGCTTTTCTATGCGCATTGATGAAAAATGTTGCACATACTAGATATATATGTTCTATAATGAAATTAACTGAAAGTAGCTTCTCTATACATGCATTGATGAAAAATGTTGCACGTACTGGATATATATACATTATAGAATGTAATTTTAAAATTTTATGATTGTTTGACACATCTAACAAGACCTAGAATCTTATGTGATCAGGAGCTCAAGTCCGAGCTATGGAAAAATATCAAGATTAAAAGTGTTCAACATCACTTGCAATCTGAATGACTGGATAGGCCTCATCGATATGATCCTGGCACCACGAACGACACTCAAATACAACATCATATGTGAAAGTTATGCAAGTTTGAAGTTTTCAGTAAACTCCAAAAACTGAGTTAACCAAGTTTGACTTTTCAAATTGGAAAAATAAAAAAAATAATATTCTAAGGAATATTCTTGGAACATTCCTCAAAATATTCCTTGGAATATTCCTCAGAATATTCCATTCGACCAATCTTAATTTGACAAGTGGCAATCATGTATTGGTTACTGGATTGACTTTGTTTCGAATAGACCGATGGGAGGATGCCATGTGGTAGGCCCGGAGGCTACCACAATGGAAAGGTGTATCAAAAAACTTGTTTTCACTCCACCGAAATTGAACGCGGGTCTAGGCCCCGCAAGCCAAAGCGCCCAACCAATCGGCCTATGTAATAGGTCTTAACCTATGAGCAGTAGTACATATATTTGAATTTTAAATTTGTTTCGAGTGGAAAAACAAAGGGGCTAGCCCGACCCCACACGACTGGAGGGTTGAGAACCAGGCGTTAAAGCCTTTGGTAGGTTTATCCGACGGTTACAGTTGTAGGTTTAATGGTCCATGTGGCCAAACCACAGTTAGAATTATATGCGATGGTTCAGTTAATGGTTTGCCGATGGTTTCGGCAGATTTAAAACTTATTGTGACCACCTTTTTACAATTAACGCCAACCACTAGCGGTTACTGCCAAGTCTGGGGTAGGTTCCACCAAATTCAGAATCTTGCCGACTTTATCGACCCTATCTACAGTTTCTCCACATTTGGTGGAGCTTGTTTAGGGAAGATTGGGCAGAAATTTATTTTGGCTATAACTTCTCTAATATTGGGAAAAATTGGAAAAATTTTTAGTCAATTTCAACTATTCTCAGCATTCTAAAGCCATTGGATAGGTTCTAGAGGTAGTAGAGTTTTTCTATAGCCATTTTAGCTTCAGGGAAGCTTGGAGAGTCATCAGGGCCATTGGGGAAATGGAGTTATCTGGAGTTGTACCTCACTGTTTGAGGTGAACCAAAACCATTTTCAACTATTTTTGACCTTATGAACCTAATGGAAGAGGTTTCAGAACTGTTTGAGGACTTCTATAGCCTAAAAAGCTTCAGAGGAATTAAAAGAGCCATCAGGGTCTTGTTGAAGAAGGCACTGTAATTGGTAATTTTTCACTGTTTAGTGAATATGGAAAGGCATTTTTAGCATTTTCATGTCTTCTGATTTTGTATTTACAGTTATATTTTCCTATTGAGGGACTTTTAAACTTGTATTAGCATTTTGGAGCATTTTAATACAAGAGGACAAGCCAATTTGAGAGGCTTGGTCCAGCAGACGTAGCCCAGGAGGGGTGAACTGCTCACCAAATATCTGAGTCATGTTATGCTGAAGTTATTTTTTTGTGTATTTTAGATTTAATATGTTAAAAAACAAACTTAATTAACATTCCCTCACTCATAAGACTCAGAAAACATATCAAAAACACTTTGTTTAACCTGCAACACATGGAGAATTTTGCACACATTAAATTAAATGGAAATGGATAATTTGCATAGCATTTACAAAATTTACAAATAATTCCATATATATATATATGTCGATATGTATTTTACTTCAATAAATTTATCATATATATTCAAACATGTACTTAAATCATTTCTACGTGCACATATATATTCATGTGAACTTTTTTTTGTTTGGAAAATGACAACTTGAATTTTAAAAGCAAAAAATTATATCATATTCACATGCCAAATGTAGTTCAACCATCCAAAACTTGAGTTTTAAAAACAAAACATTATATCACAACATTACTTCACATACCAATTGTAGTTCAACTATTCAATAAAAAAAAAACATTATATCTTGCAATCACATACCAAATGTAGTTCAACCATCCAAAAATTGAGTTTTAAAAACAAACATTATATAAAAACATTACTTCACATGCCAAATATAGTTCAACCATCCAAAAATTGAGTTTTAAAAACAAAACATTATATCACAACATTGCTAAACATGCCAAATGTAGTTCAACTATCCAATAAAAAAAAAACATCAAATATCACAATCACATGCCAAATGTAATTCAACCATCCAAAACTTTAGTTTTAAAAACAAAACAAATTATATCAAAACATTACTTCACATGCCAAATGTAGTTAAACTATCCAATAAAAGAAAAACATTATATCATGCCAAATGTAGTTCAGCTATCCAATAAAAACAAAACATTATATCGTGCAATCACATTCAAAATGTAGTTCAACTATCCAAAACTTGAGTTTTAAAAACAAAAAAAAAATTATAGCACAACATTACTTCACATGATAAATGTAATTCAACCATCCAAAACTTAATTTTTAAAAACAAAACAAATTATAACACAATATTACTTCACATTTCAAATGTAGTTCAACCATCCAAAAATTGAGTTTTAAAAACAAAACATTATAGATCATAGCATTAATTCACGAGCCAAATGTAGTTCAACTATCCAATAAAAGCAAAACATTATATCACATTCACATGTACCAAATGTAGTTCACAGAAAATATGTCCAAACTTTGTATCTCACAAGTATTAAGTTATATATGATTGCATCTAGACAAGACTATATATAAAAAAGTAAATTTAAGACTAAATCTATTGAAAATATAATGTTGCATGTGCATGTGAATCATTCATAAAATATAGATGGATGTAATGTCTCTCCCAGCAAAATCATGATCCTCGAGCTACCTTGCGAAGTGAAAGCATGAGGAACCTGTCCACAATTTGTACAAACATTAAAATTTAATGTTTTAAAATTGAATGATAATATATAGAAATTCATGTAAAAAAAAATCATGCAATATCTCATGAGATTCCCTATCCATTTGTTTCCCGTCTACTAAAATTTCGCCCACTGGAAGATCTTCAATAATAAATTGTAATATATATATGTGTATTAAAAAATTTTCAACTGAAAATGCATATATAAAATTATGTTCAATAATATTAAAAAAAAATGTTAAACAACTTTTTGAGATGGTTGAAATGGTGTGGACATTCCTATCTCCATCATACACTCCATCGCTAGAGTCCATGGAGAAAAAAAATCCTCTATAAGAACCTAAAATAAAAATAAAATTAAAAGTATAAAATAATTCAAGATCTAGATCTCAATTTATAATAAAACTTTTGATCTTCAATTTATAACTTATAACTTAAAAACATATATTTAAGTGAAAAATTGAATACTTGAGCTAATGGATTTGGCACATCTCTTAAGAGAGGCTCCAAAAGAAAATCTCCAGAAACCTAAAATTCAAAAAATTTAAAATAACTCAAGGTCTCTAGATCTCAATTTATAATAAAACTTTTAAACTTCATTTTATAACTTATAACTTTAAAACATATATATTTAAGTGAAAAAATTAATAATTGTGCTGGTGGATTTGGCAAATCTCCTAAGAGTGCCTTGGAAAGAAAATCTCCAAAAACCTAAAATTCAAAAAATTTAAAATAACTCAAGATCTAGATATATCTCATTTTTTAATGGAAATTTTTGAAGTGGAATATATAGCTTAAAAGCATACTAAAAAGTGAAAAATTGTTCATACTTGTGATGGTGGATTTGGCACATCTCCCAAGGAAGAAGAAGGTGTTTCCATCACAAAAGCATCAGACGTAATCAGAATCTGTTAAAACATTTTATTATAGATATACATGTACATGTCTGCACAATTATTTATTTTACAAATATCTCATCATGTTTCAATATATATAATAATACATAAAAAAATAAATTTACATCATCATGTGTTCACTTAAAAAACACTAACATTTTCCAACATATCTTGATGGTGATAACCATATTGATTGTATGATTGATGGTGGGACCCATCTTGATTGTTTGAACTGGAGGCTTCGACTGTGATATTAACATTTTCTTCATTCATCAAGCATGACAACTGCAATTGGTGTTAACATATAATGATACATTTTTGTTAGATTAATGTATACAAATAAATGTATGTATATATGTATTTATTACAAATTGTACATGTGTTAAAATAATCACCCTAACCATTAACACATACCGTTCTCATGCCCTCTTGCTCATGAACAATTAGTTCTTGCGAACCATTGCGACAATTCTTTGCATATGTTTTGAGATCTTCAACACTCATGTTGTCAATCTCTTCATATATATAATACACAAAACTAGCGCATGCATTCTCATGTGTTCTTTGTCGATTCAGACAAATATCGACTCCACCCAATCTACTGTGAACATTGTCAATGATAGCATCACTTTCTTCTCGACTAATTTGAGAGGTGGCATCCATCTCTGACCACAATGTTCCAACACGAAGAGGTAGAATAACCAATGGTGGCTCAGGATGAGACAACTCAACATCATGCCTAGCGCCCCTACGTTCACGCAATTGACCTTTCCCATGACCAAAAAATTCAGAGTGAAGTTCATTGTAATTGGGTTTCATTTCCAAAAATAATTCTGCATAAAATAATTTTGCAAAATAAAGCGGAAATTATTCGTTCCATGGGAATCTTCCATATGCATCAAGTTGTCTATCATACAAATAGCGAGATATATGAGGGTGCTTCAAATATTGCACCTTCGACATCTTTCTTTTTTACCCTTCTTTGAAATTAAACAGAGAATTGGCCATTTTTGTTGTAACTCTTTGTTTAACAACTTCCCATATATCAGGACCCATCACTGTTTCCTTTATTTTTCTCATCACTTCTACAAAAGTATCAGTGCTTGGCCCAAGCTCTAGGTACACATCTACTAGATCGCTTAAAGAGCGTGTAACTATTTCCAAGCTTTGTCGAATCTCAACAAGGAGAGTCAAAGCCACGAGATCTCTCTTCAATTTTGCATGAAGATGTTGACACCTTTGTAAGGTGCATTGTTGCATTTTTGTTTCCCAAGGTATAGTGGAAATGTCAGACGGATAAGTCGTGGTTGGTGTACAACCTTCTTCTTGAATGACACGTTTTTCCCTGTGTATTTTTTGAGCAACATTTGGAGCATAATTTTCAGCCTCTGCATCAATATACAAAATTTTGTATATTAAAAAAACACATGTAAATAAATTTGTACAAATTGAATGAAAATAATATTCAAATTGATGGCCACCTCGATATGGTTGGCTAGCATATTTCCCACCCTGAGACTGTTGAGAACCAGAACAACCCTGCTGAGAACCAGAACGACCACCAATTGGTTGAGAACCAACACGACCATCCGTTGATTTACCTCTGCGGGAATACATATCACCACCTTCAAGCAATTCACCAATACTTATTGATGGCCCTGTAAGGGAACATGTACCACCACCAACCTCACGAGAGGAGAGGGAAGCTTCATAAAAAAATATGAATTTATAATAAATTCAAAAATACATTCATACATATAAATACATGTACATATTCATTGATTAAATTTCATGAACCATACCATGATTGCGTGAACCATGGGCATGCTCCATTGATGGAGTAGACACCCTTGTCCTCATAACTTCTAAAAAATAAAAATGAAACTTATTAAAAACTAATTTAACTCAAAAAATTGATTAAAAATCAATTCCATATGTACACACATGTATGTATATGTATGGAGATTTAAGATTATTTTTAAATACCATGAACATCCCTCAATCCCTAATCCCCCTCTTTCGTAGAGATATGGGATTTTTTTGATTTTTGTCATTCATCCTCCATGATATATATATCTATAGTGGACATTTACAATTATTATTTTTAATTACTATTTAAAATAAATTTCAAAAATTAATGTAATTTAGTGTACACAAATTATGTGAAACACTAATTGATGTGTGAAACTCAATTCAAGTAATTTTTTTATAAAAATGTTAAGTTCACCAAATTGCGCTTTACATGGTGGGAGCACCCTTGGTATATAATTGAAAACATGGTGGGAGAACACTTGGTATAAAATTGAAAAAAACATATGGTCTTTAAAAAATAATCGTGAAACTCCATTTAAACAAAAATTTGTTGAAATCCTCACATTTTAATTTTATAAAATTGTGAAGTTCACCACTTGTTGCAAATGTGAATTTCACCAAGTTGTGCTTTACATGGTGTGGTGGGAGCACACTTGGTATATAATGGATAAAGACACATGGTCATTAAAAAAGATGCATTTATAAGTACAAAACACACACATATCCAAGGTATGTTACAATTTCCATCAATAAATTTTGAATGAGAGCGTCTCAACACTACTTCATCTTTGAAAGATGAATCTTGAATTTTTGAATAAGAGCGTCTCAAAACTAATTCATCTTTGAGAGATGAATATTGCATTGGCATTGCCCCATATAATTCTAATTCATCTATTAATTCATCTTTCGTATATGAATCCTGAATTGGCATTGCCGCACGCAATAGATCAGTAGACATCTTATTAACATTTGTACAATGTCTTATACTAAAAAAATGAAATTGGCTAACAATATTGTTTTCTTTTCCATGCAGTTGTTTTAGCCTCTCCTTCTTAACTTAGTACACACCTTTCATGTGGTTGCAGAAAAGTTCAGAATTGGTGAAAACTAGCATTCCATTTGATCCATACTTGCTAGCTTTTCCCAAGCCTTTTATCAATGCAATATAATATGCCTCATTGTTTGTTGTTCTTCCCGGTATATTCATTTTTCTTTGGACTACCTTTCTAGTCGCAATATTGGAAAGCACATATGTAATCACTTCTTTCCCTGGATTGGGATAATAAGAAACAACTATATATAATGTCCAATTTTCAACCATATTTAGTGGGTTTTTTTTTATCCTTGGAAAAAGAAAATTCAATAAAATATATTAAATTAACATTTATTGCAAATGCATGGGAGAAATGACACATGCGCGATAAATGACATGTGCATGGTTTATCTTAAAGTTTGACTTAAATTTTATGGTAGAATTCACATCTAGAAATGAGATGTGTTAAATATTTCATTTTCTAGAGTTTAAGGGAGATTTATGACACATATACATGGTTTTCCTTAAATTCTACCTTAAAATTTATGGCAAAAATCACATCTATAAATGACATGCCTTAAGAAAGGATGAGATCCAGAGGCTACCTAGCCCTTTACATGAAATGAAATGCCTTAAGAAAGGATGAGATCTAGAGGCTACTTGGCCCTTTACATGCCTTAAGAAAGGATGACAGCCATAGGCTACATGCCCCTTTACAGACTCCTTTAGAACTTGTAGAAGTTAAGACTCAACAAACAAACTAAAATCCTATGGGGGTTCAGCCACTTTAGGTTCATATTTTAGGCCTTAAATTTTACCTTGAATTAATGGGGTCAAGCATTGAGTTTGGGGGATCCTATCCTATGGAAGGTCATCTACTTTAGGTTCATATTTTAGGCCTTAAAGTTTTCCTTAAAGTAAAGGGAGGAAGCCTTGAGTTTGGGGGATCCTATCCTATGGAATTTCAACTACTTTAGGTTCACTTTTTAGGCCTTAAAGTTTTCCTTGAATTAATGGGAGAAAGCCTTGAGAAATGACATATGATTTAAAGTTAATGGGAGAAAGCCTTGAGAAATGACACATGCTTTAAATTTTTCCTAATATTTTATGGGATAAATGACACATGTATGGGAGAATTGACACATGTACATGGTTTTCCTTAAAGTGGTAGTGGTTTATGGATACTAAAATGAAGAAATTATATTTAGATCTGTTCCAGAGATTGACTGTAGGGGCATTTACTGGATATGTCACCTTTCAGAAAAGATGAGATCCAGAGGCTACCTAGCCCTTTAAAGACTCTTCCTTTAGAACTTGTAGAAGTTAACACTCAACAGACAGACTAAAATCCTATGGAAGTTCAAACAAACTAAAATCCTATGTAAGTTCAACCACTTTAGGTTCAGTTTTTAGGCCTGAATGTTTACCTTGAATTAATGGGAGATATCCTTAAGTCTTAGGGATCCTACCTTATGGAAGTTCAACTACTTTAGGTTCAGTTTTTAGGCCTTAAATTTTTCCTTTAATTAATGGGAGAAAGCCTTGAGTTTGGGGGATCCTATCCTATGGAAGTTCAACTACTTTGGGTTCATTTTTTAGCCCTTAAAGTATGCCTTGAATTAATGGTAGAAAGCCTTGAGAAATGACACATGCTTTAAATTTAATGGGAGAAAGTCAATGGAACATGCTTTAAAAACTTTTCCTAAGAGTTTATGGGAGAAATGACACATGTACACAACTTGACTTAAAGCGGTTGTGGTTTATGGATATTAAAATGAAGAAATTCTATTTAGATATGTTCCAGAGATTGACTGTAGGGGAATTTACTGGATATGTCAAATTTCAGAATATATGAGATCCAGAGGCTACCTGGCCCTTTACAGAGTCTGCCTTTAGAACTTGTAGAAGTTAACACTCAAGAGATAGACTATAATCCTATGGAAGTTCAAAATACTATGGAAGTTAAGCCACTTTAGGTTCAGTTTTTAGGCCTTAAAGTTTGCCTTTAGTTAATGGGAGAAAGCCTTTAGTTTGTGGGATAAATGGAATGTGCATGGTTTGCCTTAAACTTTTCCTTAAAGTTTATGGGAGAAATCACATCTAGAAATGACATGTACATGGTTTGCAAAATTATTTTACGCACTTACTAAAACAACTAGTGGTAGTGGTTGATGAAGTTATGTCAAAATTCACACCTTTATGAGTTTGTGGGAGAAATTACATGTACAAGGGTGTTTCTAAACTACAAATCTCTTTGTTTGGATCTGTTATCTACTTTTTCAACCCACTTGTGATTTCTAACAAACTAGATAACCTGGAAAAACACTACAGAGGAAAGAAAATCCATATATTATATAATTTGTTTATGAAATGTACCTGGTTGTGAAGGAAAAAATAAGTGTTTCAATCTCTGTTTTTGAGGTTCTTTGAATTGCCTATGCGATTCAAATATTAGCTTCTGTTTGTTATTTGTCTTTAAAAAAATGTGCTTCAGTAAAAATTATATGATGTTCTGTAGAGTAACATTATACAATGATTTAATGTGAAGATAGTAAATTTCAACACTAAGGGGATGAAATTGGTTGGATAGGACTGACTAAGTTTTCTCCCCAAGTTGATTGTAATATTCAGAGTAGAAAGAGGCTAGAATGTGGATCAAGCTCACACTAAACTGCTGGGTATTCTGAGGCACCAGTGATCAAACTTAGTAAATTAATCCCCATTTTAAGAGAATAATTTATGGAATTAATTTTATAAATATAATCAAAACTATGATGATAAAGGTATTATGTAAGCATTAACTTGTTATTTCGTGTATACAAGAGTGCTCTATTCTAGCTCTACTGTTTGGATATATTTATCTACTTCTACAACCCACTTGTGATTTCTAACAAACTAGATAATGGAAAAATACTATAAGGAAAAGCACAGTTACTGTTGTTTATGGAATGTAGGTTATTGAAGAATATTAAGTGTTTCAATGTTGTTTTGAGGTTCTTTGAATTACCTACAGAATTCAAATATTAGCCTTTGTTTGTTATTTGTCTTTAAAAAATATGCTTCGGTAATGATCCGGATTTATGCGGGAACGCAACAGAATAAACACATAGCCATAAATACAGAGATGCAGCGGAAATAACACTTCATTTCATTAATATCAAAGAACTGAAATTTGCTTACAGACAATGGAAATAAAACTAGCTAGGGTACTGGTAGCTATCTCTGAGAAGAGATGTGGTGGCTACGGACCTCTGAACTGCTTTACAATGAGGCGCGAGGGCCTATTTATTATTGAGAAACAATGGAGAACCCTAAACATCCCAAAAACCTAACAGCGAGAATGAAACCAATACATCTGAAGGTACCGTTTATGATAAAGTAATTTAGTTCAACTTCAGGAAATACTTTATCAGATCTCAGTTGGCCATCAATACGCTAAGTAAAAAGATATCAGGGCCACAACACTGGAAGAATTTCATTCTATGAAATTCGTTGATGCTGATACTCCATGACTCAGTTGAACTAGCTGCTAAAATAATGGAATTATTTACAGCAACGTGGAAAGAGCGTGTTAGGGGTTCAAATGGAATGGGTGGGTGGCCACCAATATCAACCTGGATCATTAAGCCCCCAAAACGGCTCCGAGAGTGGAGGACCCGAAAACCTGCTAAAAATAGTAAGTTGTGCTGAATGTGAAAATCTGCAAGAATTGATGGTGCTGGTCCAAATGGAATAGGTGGGTGGCCCCCGATATCCACCTGGATCATTCCTCCCTCCTTAGGAAGCAATGGTCCCCATTGCGTTGAGATCCTCCATGAGATGAGGCAAATTCTGTTGAACTGAGTATTAGATGTGCTGAAGATGTCATGGACCTGCGGGTGGACATGCTGGATGCGTTTAGTAAATTTGGTTTCTTTATCAGCCTCATACAGTACATGTTTGGATTCTGTATGTGTAGTTGCAGGATGTATGGAAACATCAGGTGGTGGTGCATTGGGAGTCATATCAATGGAGTGCTTGTCCTGACAGTGTAGAGGAACCTCTATGAGTGAGGAGAAATTGTCATCGTATTCCTCCATGACTTTGTCCACTCTCACTGCCAGTAAAGACACCGAGAGTCTTCTTTAGAGTTCATGACCCCAATATTCTTACTGCCATTGATTGTAGGAAAATGGGTACACAGTTTGGAGAACGATCTTCTTTGCGTTGTTTGCGGTAGTCAAAGCGAGATGACGGGAGGCGGTACCTGTAGGCCCATCTGCAGCCCGAGTTATTTCCCAAGTAATAAACAACACTCCGAGGCCTAGACTCATACACAGCATGTCGTCTCCATAAGTATGGTTGGCCCAGTAATACATCAGCTACATCAAGAGGAGCAACATCACACAATACCTCATCCGTGAATGGCTTGATACTGTATGGAAGTCGGCACTGCTGGCGGATGCAGAGATCTCTCCCTGGGTGGAGCCACCCGATGGTATATGGCTACGGGTGTGCTATGGTTGGTAGGCCGAGCCGCTTCACGACGTCTGCTGAAATGAGGTTCTTTTGGCTTTCGCTATCGACGAGAAACTGCAGCGGAGAACCCTTCACCCACATCTGCGACTGGAAGAGGCGCTCCCCCTCCTCTGGATCCTCTGGACCCTCCTTCTGGATGTTGGTGGTGGCAAAATGGCACTGGGATCCGCATCAATGATCTGCTTCCCTTTGTCATTACCTTTGTCTGGTTCTAACTCAGGATCAGAAAATGCATCTGATTCGGGTGCCTTTAGTTCAGCCACCAAAGATTGTTTGGCCCGACACTCGTTTGTGCTGTGAGTGGGGATGTTATGAAATTCACACCACTTCCCTGTGTCCTTCTTTGGATTTGTGGTGTTGTTCTGAGTCGCATTGCTTTGGCCTTGCCCCTTGTTCTTCGATTCGGGGGCACCTTTCGGATTCGCAGATCCAAAGTCTCGCTTCTTCTGCTTAAATTTCTGCTCGATCTTGGTGGCATAGCGATATGTCGTGCCAAGCGATGTAATGTCGAGGAACTCCATTTCCTCCTGAATGTGTTTGTGCAGACATCCGCGGTACTTGAGCACCAAATGTCTCTCTGAATCTTTAATACCCAACTTTGTGCGCAGGGTATGGAACAGATTCGTCAGTTCGTGCACATCTTGATCCTTTTGTTGCCACAGCGTGGTCCATTGGATGTATTTGTCCTCATAGCTCCCCACAGGATAATATTGTTCCTTGATGCCGTCTCGGAACGAATTCCAAGTGGGTGTGGTCGAGAACAGAGAGGGTTCCCCTTCGCCCTCTTGCTCACGGTAGGTTTCCCACCAGTCTTTGACATGGGGGGCGGCTTTGAGGAGTGAAAAAATAATCTTTTCTCGGTCGGAGAAGTCATGGACCGAGAAATACCCTTCCAACAAATTTAACCATCTGTCTACAGCGTCTGCATCTATTTTTCCTTCAAATATAGGAATGTCAAAGTTTACCTGTACCTTGAAGGGAGTGGCGCCTCCAGAGTGGCTGTTGGATGCAGATGCGCCATATGTGGGCAATCGTTGAAGGATTTGAGCAAAGTTATCCATCATCACGTTCCTTTGTTTCTCGAGGGCCTCCTCGAGCAGTATTTTGATAGGATCTCTTGCTCCCTCGTCTTTCTTTTCTTCCGCCATGGGAGGTCGTCGGGGTTTGCGAGGCTGATCTTGCAAGGGTTCAACCAGATCGAGCCCTAACTCCTTATACCCTGACCGCGTTGGGGACATGCAAAGAAAAACAAAGAAAGAGCAGACCCGCTCTGATACACGGTCGGTTGCTGCAAAGGCATGAATACGAAACTAACCATAAACTTATAGAATCTGACGGAAATAATGTGTCATTTCATTAATATCAAATAACGGAAATATGCTTACAGACATAATGGAAATAAAATAGCTAGGGTGCTGGTAGCGAATCTCTGAGAAGAGATGTGGTGGCTACAAACCTCTGAACTGTGTTACAATGAGGCTCGAGGGCGTATTTATTGTTGAGAAACAATGTAGAATCCGAAACGTCCAAAAACCTAACCGTAGGAGATGAGGCGCCAAAACTGTGGGCGCCCGTTTGGGTAAATTGGTGGTTCAACTTCCCGGGGCGTAACTTTGGCATCCGATCTTCGGGCCAGCCGCGTATATCTGGCAATTCTCAGAAAGATCCTCCAGGAGTACAAATTTTGGGATGGAATTCATTCCATGAAGTGATTGGTAAAACGTTTTAAGAACATCGTTTAGGGCCTCAAAACGGCTCTGGAAGTTCAGGACCCGAAAAACTGCTAAAAATAGTAAGTTTTGTTGCGACTTGAAAATTGAAAGAACTGAAGATGGGGGTTCAAATGGAATAGGTGGGTGGCCACCAATATCCACCTGGATCATTAAGCCCCCAAAACGGCTCCGAGAGTGGAGGACCCGAAAACCTGCTAAAAATAGTAAGTTGTGTTGAATATGAAAAGCTGCAAGAATTGATGGTGCTGGTCCAAATGGAATAGGTGGGTGGCCACCGATATCCACCTGGATCAAGTAAAGTATATATGATTTTACGCTGATAACCTTATACAATGCTTTAATGTGAAGATAGTAAATTTCAACACTAAGGCGATGCAGCTGGTTGCATAGGACTAACTAAGTTTTCTACCCAAGTTGATTTTAACCAAATAGGTGCAAAAAGGGCCAGGAAATGTGGATTGTATAACTGCTTTGGGGTTGAATTGAGTGATCAAAATTGACCAAATCAATCCCATTTTAGGGAGAATGGTTATGGATTTAATTGTATAAATATAATCAAGCTATGATGATGAGATATTATGTCAATAACGTGTTCTTGTGATGTGTAATGTCACAAGGGTGCTTCTAAACGACAACTCTCTATGTTTGGATATGTTATCTAGTTCTGCAACCCACTTGTGATTTCTAACAAACTGGATAACCTGGAAAAACACTATAGAGAAAATAAAATCCACAGGTTATATAATTTTTTTATGAAATGTACCTTGTTGTGAAGGAATAAATAAGTGTTTCAATCTCTAGTTCGGAGGTTCTTTGAATTTCCTATGCGATTGAAATATTAGCCTCTATTTTTTATTTGTCTTTAAAAAAATATTCTTCAGTAAAAAGTAGATGATGTTATGTAGAGTAACCTTATACAACGCTTTAATGTGAAGATAGTAAATTTCAACAATAAGGGGATGCAACTGTTTGGATAGGACTAACTAAGTTTTCTACCCAAGTTGATTGTAACCAACTAGGTGCAGAAAGGGCCACGAAATGTGGATAAGTATAACTGCTTTGGGGTAGACTTGAGTGATCAAACTTGAACAAATAAATCCCATTTTACGGAGAATGGTTATGGACTTAATTGTATAAATATAATCAAGCTATGATGATGAGATATTATGTGAATAACTTGTTCTAGGGATATGTAATGTCACAAGGGTGCTTCTAAACTGCAACTCTCTTTGTTTGGATATCTTATCTACTTCTGCAACCCACTTGTGATTTCTAACAAACTTGATAGCATGGAAAGTCGCTATAGAGGAAAGAAAATCCACATATTATATAATTTGTTTATGAAATGTACCTGTTTTTGAAGGAATAAATAAGTGCTTGAATCACTAATTTTGAGGTTCTTTGAATTGCCTATGTGATTCAAATATTAGCCTCTATTTTTTATTTGTCTTTAAAAAAATGCTTCAGTAAAAAGTAGATGATGTTTTGTAGAGTAACCTTATACAATGCTTTAATGTGAAGATAGTACTGACCTACAAAACAATGGAATTGGAGACTGTGCTTCTATACCAGAGTTCTGTTATGATATCTTTATCTTCCCTACCTGAAATGCTATTATCTTCCTTTCCCTGTATATTTCATTGTACTGAAAGAATGGATTTTATGAATGGCATGGTTTTGAAGATGTGGATTTGTTTGTTCGTTTTACTTGGTATTCTCAAAGGGCTAGACATTTTGAATCAATTCTGAAGTTGTTTTATTTGACGTCAATCATGTCATTTTGAAACAGAGAAAACTTAAGCGAGGACGGCCGAAAATGAAAATAGTAAGGAATTCTGTTAGTGAGAATTAGTATGGTCGTGGGACACATCCAACATTATGCCATTGAGTTATGGATTCACTTACAAATATTGATTCTGTGGCATAGTAAGGAGCTACTAGGGGAATGCACTTGAGATTGGGACAACCTTACCTGCCTGAAAGAAACTATTTGACTAACCATTTAGGAAATATAGCGAGACCTTGAATATTGGATGTGATAGATTAATGGAAGAACCTTAAAGGCATGAAATTTAGTGGGCGAGTTTACTATAGAAAAATTATAGTTCGCTGTTCAAACTTTATGCATATTTATACTCATTTATTACCTCACACCTTACATATTGTCTATTCTGCATTTTATGAGATATAAGGGCTCCTAATTGAAGCAGGTCTTCTATTGGAACCAGGCTCCTATTATTTCTATTTGAAATTTATTTTCTTTTTTACCAGGGCTCTTTCATTCAATCTAGAGTGCTCCACTTTAAACAACAATTTTTCTAAGTGAAACTTAAGCTACACTATTTTGTAAAATTTCTTCATGCAACAAAATATTGAAAAATCACAGTTGTAAAAATATGCAACCAAAATTAGATATTTATATACTCTATTTTCGTGGGTCGTTAGTTGTTGAGAGGATCTGTGTGGTGCGACCAATCCCGAGGCATTGACTTACGATTTCTCATTCATGGATGTTGATAATATTTTGGACGTTGATAATATTTGTTAGAAGACTAACATGTTTTAAAATAGCAAGGTGTTGTAACATAGCACGGTGTTGTACCAACCTGGAAATTCAAAGACAAGGCTGCAATTCAGAGATGAGGCCGCAATGAGGAGACGAGCTTGCAATTCAAAGATAAGGCCGCAATTCAGAGATCAATGAGGATATCAACGAGGACGTCGTGGAGGATGCAGAGTATCTGCAAACAAAAAAACATCAATAAAATTAAAACAGAAGAACATCAATAAAAAAAATTCACAAAGAAAATAAATAGCAGAAAATTACTCACCTCCTCACCCCTGTGCAACACCAAGACTCTACAAACACAACAACCTCATATAGAAAACAAAAAAACCTCAAAAAATGCACACATCATACAAAAAACACAACAACCTCATCAAACGCATCAGAAAGTTACGGCAATGCTAATAAACCCAAAATCCATCCACATTTCTGGGTTGGTGTATTTATAAACTAAAGTTCGGTTGGATTATTTTAAGAGTTCAGTTGAACTATTAGTCTGGCCAAACTAATAGTTCAGCCGAACTTATGTTGTCTGTTTTCCCATCTCCGTCCAAAAGATATGTTTTCCCATGCCGTCAGTATGTCGTCAATGTAAATGGAAGAATGAGTTCGACCGAACTAATTTCGAAAGTTCGGCCGAACTCTAAAACATTTCGCCCAAACTTTTATAAAATTTTGGCCGAACTGTTGGGAAAATGACTTTTCCTCCCCCGATTCTCTCAAAAGTGTAACCCACCTTTGTGGGTTTAACCTAAGGTGAAAGGTAACAATTTGCATGTGAGGAGGAAAATGAAGGAAAAATATTGGAAATTGAAGAAAATAGAGGCCTCATTGATAAAAGGATTTTGAGGATCAATTCATGGTTTTTTTCATTTAGACTCTTTTTCAGATATACTTTTTTTTTTTCAGTTCAGTTTTACATCTATCTCTCTATTCTCCCTACTCTCTCATACTCTTGTACACTTAGAGCGTTCTTAGAAGACTCTATCATTGGAGGAAGGATTGAAAATGAAGGACAATAAAGAAAAGGGAAGAACAAATAAAATAAGGAAGAGTTGGATCGAGTGGCTACACCAGGATTACTTGCAAGTATCGAGTTGCATGTATGATTTCCTTGCTAGTTTTGGCATGAAAGGTACATGCATGTGTGTTTTTGGTTCTCTTGCTATCATTTGCATGAGTAAAATTTGATAACCACTAGAGGCTTATGGGAGCGACTAGAGTCTTGTGCATGTGACTGGTTTTTTCTTTTTTGTGAAAAAGAAATTTAACTCAAGGGTTGGTGTCTTGGAGTGGTTGGTTAGAGCCCGGGGGTCTATAGCTCCTTAGGAAGGTCACTTTGATTTATTTTCATAGATTCCACTTCCTTAAATGTACCTAGGAGGTTGAGTCATATCATAGTAACTCTTCATCACATATTTACCATGGTGGACCGGTAAGCTTTGGTAAGTGTGGGAGGAGGTCATTATAGAGTGGTATCAGAGTATGGTTGAACCCTTGGATTGGATAGGCAGAATGTGTTTGTCATGCATGCATGTAGGTTTTATATGTGCTTGATGTGTATGTATGGTGATGGTCATTGTTGCAGTTGTGTTGACTTGTATAATTTGATGATGTTGTTGTCATGAATGCATGTCGGTTGGATATGAATTTTTTATGCATGTCAGTTTCTATATTTTTTTTTGTATGCATTTCTATTGGCATGGTTGTGATGCGTGAGTTCATGTTATGTAGTTGATATTTTCATGTATGGTATTTATATACTAATATAATTATTATTATACATGTATCGTGCTAATCTTGTTGATCTTATAGACAAGATATCCTCCCCTGAACTACATTGAGGTATGTTAGTTAATGGTTGTTATGAGAATTTGGGTTATTTACATGTCTATCAGTTTATGGTTATTGCGGTTATATGTATAATAGGTGCTAGTTAATCAATGCAGTTATATGCATATGCCTCAAATAGTCATGAATGATAGTAACCTATTGCTGTAAGCGTTGTGGTTATATGCATGATGAGTATGATTATTTTGTTAAGTTATTGATGTTATAGGTATTTTGCTAATCTGGATTTATTTATGCATAGTTTTAGGGTTATGAAATTCAAGTATGAGTCAAAATATTTGTGATATTATGTCATACTAATCTAGAATGATTTCTGTAGATGTGGTAGCCTCCCCTCAAATACATTGATATTATGAAATGATTTTTCATCTTGGTAAAGGATGATTTCAAATTAATAGACATGATTTATTGATATTTGGAACATATGATTGACATAGGTGAATAGTTCCACAGAAGCATGCTTGGTATTAGTGCGATGATATGAATATGGTCAAACTAGTTTTTTTGTGCTAGCCCCCTACAGTATTAAATAAATGTGTTTAGGATCGTCTCAAATTAGCCAATTATGTGAGGGTTTATGTGTCAAGTTTTGTGTTTTTTATGAGAAATTAATGATTTAATTAGTTGTTAAAAACACATGTACAACGATTAATTGTAGAGAAACAAAACACAAAAAACACATTACACAGTAGTTGATAATATAGCTCACCCCTCTCGAGCTACATCTCCATGGACCTGCTTCAATGGCTAGGCCCTCTTTGGATTAATGGTCAATTATATGATTACATGTACGTACAATGATCCAATGGATTTGAAACCTAATCCATTTGATTTATACAACCCAAAAATCTCAAAATAGACTCTTCTGGCTTTGAAAATGGTCTTCAAGTGGTCTAGGCATGACCTCCTCTCCTAGTGGCCCTAGGCTTCTTTAATTTTCAAAGTGAAAAGAACACTTATAGAAGTACTCCTCTGTCTCTGCAACCTGCACCATCATGCTTAGAGCATCCAAATCATCTACGATTGACTCTTTCTGAGCCTAATTTTGTCGAAATATGCCAAATTTATGGCTTCTTCAGTATTTCCTAGAAAAACTCCACTAAAGATGGAGAGAACTCTAGTTTGTCCCACCAAGTTTGGGAGTTCCGCCGAAAATGGTGGACTCCAAAAATTAGTGCTAATCCACATTTAAATTAAGCTAGAATTTAATTAGTGGTTAATGTGCATTTAATTAGGAGTTTAGTGATCTAAGCGTGTTTTAACATAATCCAAATTAAAAGTGGATTAACACATATTAGAACATTGTTTAAGGTTATTTAGAACCTGTTTAAAACTTAAAATATGTGCCATTAGCAATAGCCCCCACCATGGTTGCAGCACGAGGTCCTCTGTATGAGGGATGGCCCTTCTGGGCTGGCCTTTTTAAACCTCATTGAAATCCACTTGAAACTTCAAATAATTGTTCTCTCCCATAGATATTAATACCCATGTCTAGGAGAGTTGGTAAAAAATTGAGTTTGTGTGGGGGAGGTTTCCAACACATAAATTCATATTTTGACCAACCTTTGACAAAATTCAGCCTTTGGGAGGGGCACGTGGCAGCCTTCAGGCTAGCCACGTGTCAGCATCCCATTGGTTCTTCAAAAACCAACAAAAAACTACCAACGAGCCTGGAGATTCAACCAAACACAACTCGACACATGTCAGATTCCCATTGGGTAGGATAAAAACCCATTTTTACCAAAGTTTGAACCCTTTGATGATGTTTGACTTTTTTTGAAAATTCGCTCATTTGGTCAAGCGAAGAACAAGCTCTAACTTTCACATACAGAGTGGGTTTTCAATGAAATAAATTGCGTTAGATTCCTGGCTATAAGACCTATACCGTTGTTCTAGTTTGGAGCGATTCTGAGTACTTTCAATTTTTAGCAAATTTTTTCCCCCAATCCAGATTCTGATCACTCATTCCCACTGAAAGGATTTTGGACCCACAAAAGTTGGTTATAAGATGAGAGTTGAATACTCTTCTCTTTCCTAAGTTCTATCAACTTCATTTTACTTGGAAAAAACTCCATGAAAACAACTTGGGTTCACTGACATGCCTTGCCTTGCAAATGGCTTGGCACTTCAACCAATGTTATCCTTTCACTGCTGACTCAATCCAACACTTTTTGGCTACTTGTTGGCTGATTAAACACCTTGTTGTACCAAAGTGATCCCTTGATATTTGGAAAACTGACTGATGGCCTTCCCACTATGAATCATGTTCCTCCTTTGCACACACATGCATTTGATGCAAGCTTCTTCTTAGAAACTAGTTTTCTAGTTCAAGCCCATCTGAGGCAACCATAACAATGAGTTCCAATATCAATAATCATAAGAAAATAAATGGCCATTATTTTACCTCCATAGTTCCAAATTCCACATCTACAATAATTCATTCGCTATCTCTTTTGCTTCTTGGCGTTAACACATCAAATGGTCTACAATGGTTGTTTCTTTGGTTGGAATTTTTTTGGCATCTTGTCCACTTTTCGCTTCTTGATTCCATCATCCTCCAATATTGGCATGCTTATAATGCAATGATTTGATAATGGCGGCTAATAATCAGCCTCTCTCTCAAGATTGGACCTTCAAAAATCCTCCGACACCTTGTCATAATCACAACCATTAACTTGAAAAACACATCATGTAAGAAACACAACTTGTCTACCTCTTATTTATTCTCCTTGAAAGCAAAAAATGTCACTTCATGTGAACATCGCCATGTACTCTTACATCTTGGTGTACAAACTCATCAATCAAACAAAAGTCGACAAAACATTCCTCTTCAAACAACTGACTCTCAAGTCAAACAAAAGCATGTACAAATTGCCATCTTTTCTGCATCTAAGTGAGTCAACATAAATCTACTTTTCCAACATCTTACTTCATGCAAAATGAAACATACTTTCAAAAGAAAATAAATGCATTCAATCATCAAAAGAAATTCAAGGTATTAATTGGTTAAGAAATATAACCATATCTTTCCAAACTACTTCAATGGCACTTCTTTCAATTATACTTCATCATGTGAATCATCTTGAACCACATCAATTATGGAATCCTCTTTTCCATTCCTGTCAAGATCTCTTTCCACCTTCTTCAAATGTCGTGGATGGATTGTTGGATACAGAGTCGAACACTTCTATACAATATGACCCTGCTTATGGAAATGAGTGAAAAATAGTTGCATCTTTTTTTCAACATGGTTTTCTTTGTCCAATGGACCTTTGGATTTCGCCTACTGTTTTGTGAAAGTTTCTTGTGCATGACTATCTTCTTCCAACACCTGGAAATAGTATGGTTATTCAAATTTTCTCCAAATATTATGTGAAGATTTACCATGTTTATCATGATCAAAAGAAACTTGATTAAAGGAAGATTAATAACTTGCAAATTCACCATTGTTACCTTCTTGAGGAGATGAATTTGATGAGGCAGTGGCTCTTTTCAGAATACCAAAAATATCTTCAATTGTTTTAGAGCTTTCAACATCCTCTTGTTTTCCATTCTCATTAGTTGTATGCTTATGAGCGTCTTCTTGCAAACTGGGTATAAATTTTTTTCATTTATCATGAACACAAACTTCACAAGCTTGAGGTAATGAACATGAAATGAAAGTCCTTCTTGGAACACCTTCATGTACCTCCTTGGATTCTGAGCATTCTCCATCATGTTTTCCATAACAAAGAACTAAATACCTAGGCCTTTCATTAACAAAAATTGGATCAAATATGGCATGTGCATGTTTTCCCAATCCTTTACCTTCATAGCCCATCTTCATAAATAATTTGGACCCTATTCCTCCACTGTGCCTTTCAAAATAACCAAAACATTCATCTTGAGAGGAAATAGAAGATAAAATTGAATTGCATACCTCTTTTTCATGCACATACTTGGCTACAGTTTCCTTTGCAATACGGAGCTGAGTATCCATCTCATGCGTCTTTTCAAGAAGCTCTTGCTTCTTCTCCGTCATGGCTATCAACTGCTCTTGAAGTATAATGTTCTCCTTCCTATCTTCAACCAACTTTTGCACCATATCTCTCATGATGAAAATCTTCTGCAACATATCTTTATCAAATAGTATTGCTAAGGAATATTGGTTATAAATAGTTCTTGATCAAGCTGCCATCACACTTGTAATGCATAAAAAGATTATTTTTTGTGATTTGAGAGTTGGGTTCTCAATATTGACCTTATATTCACACACGTAAACTTGCACATAGTTAAATTCTCCTTGCACAAATACAAAACCAATAGCTAATTCTGTACATAACCTTAGCAGATCCTGAGATAAACTTGGGCTAAAATAAGCTAAAGTTTTCTCTGATACCAACTTGACCAGAATATGGGAAAAATAGTTTTGTTATGATTGCTCCCTAATCAGTATTAAATAAATGTGTTTAGGATTTTCTCAAATTAGCCAGTTATGTGAGGGTTTATGTGTCAAGTTTTGTGTTTTTTTATGAGAAATTCATGAGATAATTAGCTATTAAAAACACATGTACAACAAGTAAATTTCATATAAATAAAACACAACAAACACATTACACAATAGTTGATAACGGATTTCGCCCCTCTTGGGTTACATCTCCATGGACTTTCTTCAATGGATAGGACCTATCTGGATTAATGGTAAATTCTCTGATTACATGCACCTATAGTGCTCCAATGTCTTTTCAACCAGCTCCATTGGATTAAAAAGACCCAAGAACCTCAAAGTAGACACTTTTGGCTCTGGAAATGGTCTTCAAGTGGACTAGGCATGGCCTCCTCTCCCGATGGCCCTAGGATTCTTTAATCTTAAAAGTGAAAAAAAACACATACATAAGTGCTCCTCTGCCTCTACAACATGCACCATCATGCTCATAGCATCCAAATAATCTAGGATTGACTCTTTCTGAGCCTAATTTTGGTGGAAATATGCCATAGTTATGGCTTCTTGAATATTCCCTAGAAAAACCCCACTAAAACTGGAGAGAACTGCAGTTAGTCCCGCCAATTTTGGGAGTTTCGTCGAAAATGGAAGACTCTGCCAATTAGTGCTAATATGCACTTAAATTAAACTGGATTTTAATTAGTGTTTTACATACATTTAACTGGGAGTTTATCACTCTAAGCATGTTTTAACATAATCTGAATTAAAATCAGATTAGTGCATATTAAGAAATTGTTTAAAGTTATTTAAAACCCATTTAAAACTTAAACTTCATGCCATTAGAAATAGTCTCTGCCACGGTCACGGCGCGAGGTCCATGGAAATAGCTGGCCCTTTTAAACCCTACCGAAATCCATTTGAAAGTTCAAATAATTGTTGTCTCCCATACATGTTAAGACCCATGTGTAGGATAGTCAGTAGCGCATTGTGTTTGTGTGGGGATGGTCTTGGGGTCAAGCCCAACCTCCACCCAACCACCATATAACAATTTTTCCCCAACACATAAATTTGGATTTCGACCAACCTTTGCCAAAATTCACCCTCTGGGAGGCGCACGCGGAGGCCTCTGGGCTACCCAAGCTTCAGCATCTCATTCGTTCTTAAAAAACCAACCAAAAACTGCCAATGAGACTATAGATTCAACCAACCATAGCTAGACACATGTTAGCTTCCCATTGGACCAGAGAAAAACCCATTTCACCAAATTTTTACCCCTTTGACCGTGTTTGACTTCTTTTTGAAAATTTTCCTATTTTCTCAAGAGGACAAAAAGCTCTAAATTTCACATACAAAGTCGGTTTTTGATGAAACAAATTGCACTAGATTCCAGGAAACAAGATCTATCCAGTTGTTCTAGTTTGGAGCAATTCTGAGCACTTTGAATATTTAGCAATTTTTTGCCCCCAATCCAGATTCTGATCACGCAACAAGGTAATAGTTGATGTGTTTATATCACTAATAGTTGGTTGACATGACAGTTCATAGTAAAACTAAATTTCAACAAGGAAAAAGTTAAACAGAAAGAATTGGATCAGAACTACTTTGGCAATGTTTGGAAACTGCAATTCCATATGAAAGACTCCTTTGCATTAATAACATGATTTATTCTTAACCTTGATTTTGTGTGACATTATATGGATATGTGATATATTCATGAACATGTATTTAGCAAGTATAACAATTTGTTTCCAGTTATGGTTGAATTCGCCAAGGAATTGGATTTCCTTGAGAGATGATATATATATGTGTCCAGTTACAAGGCAATGTGTCTGACATAGTAAGGTAAGGTAACTTATATGTTGTTAAGTTTATTTATGCACTGACAATTATTTGTTTGTGGCTATATGATGTAGGAAATTACGTGGAAAAATAGATTTCCATGAAACCTTGAAGAAGGCTCGGATTGAGATTTCCCTTAGAAGCACTAGGAACCCATGGACATTGAGTCAAGGTGTTTTTCAATAGTTTTTTGCTTTGGTGTTTTATAATTTACTTGCGCTTGGTTTGCAGTTTTTTTTTTTTCTAGTGCATGATCATACCACTTTGCTTGTGGTGTCGTATTGCTATTAGTTTTTCAAGGTTTTATTTATTTTTCTTCTTGTTCTTTCATTTTATGTTTTGAGAGTCTTGGGAGTTGGTTTGGGAAAGATGAAAGTTAATGGAGCTCATGAATGCTTGAATGAAACCTTACACTTAATGTAAGACCAAAATGAAGAACGATGCATGAGTAAAGGGTAGTTGAAGGCAAGAATCTAATAATCATTGGATTATTTGGGTCCATTGGGATAAATGGATGGTTGTAGGACAATAATAAGAAAGGTAACCTGAATTATTTGAGGCGTCAGATGCCTTAGCTATGTTGGGAACTGTTGTTCTCAATGTTGTGCATGTTGTGCTTGAATAAGGGGAGTTCTCTCAACATTGATCTTATGATATATGGTAATTGTGTTGTGATTAGGATTATAATGATGTCTATATATGTATACATGTACGTATGTATGTCGTTCTCTGACAGGGTCATGAGGGATCATGATTTTTTTATGCTAATGTTTATATGTATGTATGTCATTATCTAACGAGGTTATCATGGATCATTATTTATGATTTATTATGGAAGTGAATGACATGAAGAGGTTCTTCATTTATGAGGAATCAAGTGGGAAGAGTAGCCATGATAGATATGTGAGGTTAGTATCATGTGGATATGAATTGGGTAAAAACGCAAAGGTGGGTTACACTTTCGTGAGAAATGCAGGCGGAAAATTTATTTTTCCAATAGTTCGGCCGAAGTTTGTAAATTATTTTGACCAAACTCATTCTTCCATTGACATTGACGGCGTATTGAAGAAGTGGGTAAACATATTTTTGGCCAGAGATTGGAAAATCAGCAACCAAATTTCAGCTGGATTATTAGTTCGACCAGACTATTAGTTTGGTCAGACTATTAGTTCAGCCGAACTTTTGAAAAGAATTCGAACAAATTTTTTCTTATAAATATCTCAGCCCGCAGACCTTGAGAGATTTTGTACTTGTTACCTTTTGGTTTTTACCGTTGTCTGATCTTTGCTGTTAGTCATTGCGCTGGTGTTTGATGTTGCAGGGGCGAGGAGGTGAGAACCTGCTACCTGCGTTTCTTTTTTTTCTTTGTATTTTTGTCAGTTTTAATATTTTTCTATTTTTTGTTCGCAGGTTACAAATAACCTGCATCTTTAGCGATCTCTTCCCTCATTGTGGCCTACCTCGTCATTTTCTGTCATCCCATCGTCTCCAGGTAGATGAAAAAACCTGACCTAATGTCTGTTTGACTACTCTTTTACCTGCAAATTAAATGAAATGAAAAAAAGGGATAACGTGTGTCAGTTTTTTGTTATTTCTCTAATAAAAAAACTCTTGGTTTTATTGTAATTCAGACTTCACATATACTACACATCTCTATTTGTTTCTATTTCAGATTGTTTTCCTCATTTAAGAGGAGATCTGGGGGATAAAAAGGTATTGTTTTCAGCTTTTTAAACTATGTATATCTAAGATAGTGTTTACTTTGCAGATGTTTTTTTTGTGTAAAAATCAGCTAAAATCCTAGT
This sequence comes from Pinus albicaulis, assembly GCA_034641835.2. Lineage (NCBI taxonomy): Eukaryota > Viridiplantae > Streptophyta > Pinopsida > Pinales > Pinaceae > Pinus > Pinus albicaulis. Next base: position 1,103,352,175 of record CM076582.1, on the reverse strand, counting down.
TTGACCCCTGTTTAGGGTTGTCTTTGCCCTTCATGGGAAGCCAGGGGGTAAACATAGGTGCATCCTCTTTAAAAACTTGTTATGGCTAGCGAAAACAATGGCGTTGGTTTCCTTATACCTACAAACTCTATGTTTTTCTTCCATCTATGTCTGAGGAGAAAACATGTAGTTTCTCTGAATGCCTATGGGCATATACTATGTGTACAAAAAAATTTATGGCTAGCATAAAATGTATGTTTTCTCCTCAGATAGAGATGGAAGAAAACCATAGAGTTTGCAGGTATAAGGAAACTAGCACCAATGGGGTTGTCTTTCCCCTTTAGGGGAAGCCTGGGGGTAAACACATGTGCATCCTCTTTAAAAACTTGTTATGGATAGAAAAAATAGTGGCGCTGGTTTCCTTATACCTACAAAATCTATGTTTTTCTTCCATATTTGTCTGAGGAGAAAACATACAGTTTCTCTGAATGCCTATGGGCATATACTATGTGTACAAAACTTGTTATGGATAGCAGAAAGAGTGGCGCTAGTTTCCTTTTACCTGCAAACTCTATGTTTTTATTCCATGTCTGTCTGAGGAGAAAACATATAGTTTCTTTGAATTCTTATGGGCATATACTATGTGTGCTAGCCGTCCAATCCTAAAAATAATATATTGTAGAAGTTATTTAATTGTGTATAATTGATTGAAATGGATAAATATGGTTGATTCATGTTGTACATAAGAGCTTGTTTGATTCTTAGATATCACTTTTCCTCAAAGAATTGAAAACAATGTGTTATCTTTTTTTTTGATGGAGAAACCTCATTGCCTTTTTATTAGTGTTTATAACCCAACCTTTGTGCTCTTATTTATATATGTTATATCTTCTTTATACAAGTTAGATATTTAGAGAAGTTATACATTTATATCAGTTAGATGGGGATATTATTTATAGCAATTACTATTTGCAGAACATGCTCAGAAAAGGTTTAGACAGACATACATAGAGTTTGTGAAATAAATACCCGTAACTATACCGTTACAATCCATACCTTACATCAAATGATAGTTCGAACAAGGTTTAGGGAATCCAGACCTGTAGAATTATTGTTTGTTTAATTGTGTACAATGGATTGATTCAACCTCTGCAGATCTAATATCTCTGTTCTTTCCTTCAACCTCTTAAGATCTAATATCTATGTGTTCTTATTATGAGCACCGACTCACATCTCTGTTCTTTCTTAAGCTTGTAGGTTGTATTTGTGTTATGTTTCTTCCTCAAACCTTTGTTAGATTTTTTTTGTCTTTCAGCAGAGTGTTTAATTGTGTACAATGGATTGAAATGGCTAAATATGGTTGATTCATGTGTACATAAGAGATTGTTTTTTTTTTTGTGCTATACAACACCCCCCATTTATTTTAGTAAATGGGGGCCCTTTAGAAATAATTAGGAAATTCATTTTCAATTATTTTTTTAGCTTTAAAACAAAAAATTTAGGAAATAAAGATTTCTTTGTGCTTTTCCCCTTAAGCACATCGCAAACCTCATAACTTACAACCCAAAAAGACTCGAAATCCAGTAAGTCACACGAGCTATGAAATTCGCTAAGCCTTTTCTGAGGTTATTTTAAAAAACTTGCAAACACTTCATTCATTGTTATATTTTGTTTATTGCACCGCATCTCATTTAAATGATCTAACTTATAAATCAATTTGGTATAAATTGTTATTACGCAGATCCGACGAGCTAACAAAGCAATAAACATAAATCTCTAAAGTCCCATAAAGCATAATTGCTTTATCTTTTGAATGCACAATTCGCATTTCACACAACTTAACCAAAATCAAATCCATTTACATCATAAAAGTTGCGATGTGTGATTTGCATAGATCGCTTTTCACAAAATTTATGAGTAACATTGTAAATGGTAAAAGTTATAAGTTTTGATATGTGAACTAATGGAATTTAATTACTCTAGCATGTGAAATGACTTATGTCGTATCAAACTGAAATATGATATCTAACTTCTTAATTTGATTGATATCTATTTCATGCGAAGGTGTAAAATATTTTATTTTTAAATGATTATTGGTGATTAATACAATTTAATAGAAATACAAATTTTTGATAAGATTCATATCTATTTGTGCATGTTTGATATAAACAATAAAGTTTTCTTTCTTTTATCTATAATTTTAATGTTTGCTCTATTTACTTGAAATTAGGAAACCACTTAATAGAGTGAGGAAGATTGAAATGAACAAGAAACGTAAAGAGATTGCTCAAACGCCATCTGCCAAAGACTCAGACATGTCTCCCCTATTTTCAGATACCACCTGCAACAAGGATTGCAGCATTTCATCATGGGAGGCAATGTATAGGATTTTTTAAGATGAAAATCCAATGTTAATAACCAAAGTCACTACAAGAGGCACAAAATTTACTTCAGACGCGACTTACTTCGATGTTGCATGTTCATTCGTCCACAAGGTAGCTGCAAGGCTAAAAATTCTCCCTTACATAGACATGGTTAAGTGGGTAATTAACCACTTAAACATAGAAGACATAACATTCAAAGATTCGAAGGGAGAAGACATCGGGTCACTCAAGGAAAAATATTTACAAGAAATGTACCATCTACCCTCCCCTCAACATAAATATGACAAGGATTTTTTGCAAAGCTTTAGAGAAAAGCATCCAAACCTCATGAAAGTCATAAAGGAATGGAATGAATATCAGGGAAATCTTAAAGGAGATAAAATCGGTACGTACCCAATTGCAAAATTCCTTTCCCTTATTTCTATGCCACCAGTATGTTGTGTAGATTGTTTTCAAAACCTGATACCACTAGGTTTTCAGTAGATCGGGTCCCATTGATTGATGCAATCATCAATTCCTTAATTCTGAATTGGGAAGATATCATGTATGCCAATTTATCCAAACACATCATAGAGTATAGGAATAAAATGAGTGTTTCATCTAGAGAAATACCTCCCTTTTATATGATTTCCTATGTCATGGACGCAATCTATTTTTCTTCTAGTTTTCCTACCATGGGATAGAAATGGACTAACCAAGACCCTACCCCAATCCACATTTACCATAGAGCACTTTGGGATTTAGACTTCCATCTGCATTTTTATAAAAAATTTCATGGAGTCATGTTGCCTATGCACCAGATGATATTCAATGAGAAATCCCCTAGGGTTTCCAAAGAAGCTAGTACATATATTCTTTCTATGGCTATATGGTTTGCATAGGATAATTTTACATATGTCAGAGTATTTCGGAGTTATGCTTCTCCCCATGTCCTACCATATTATGTTTTTGATAATTTACTTGCAAGAGAGATAGCCTACCAGCTTGTTAATGGTATTACTAAACAACTGAAAGATGCTAAGAAGGTCGTTTGGCCTAATTTTCCTCTACAATGCGGTACTTTTTCACTTTTTGATATTGGCCATGCCTAAAAATAAGTTTCAAAGGTTAATCTATTGAATTTGGCCATAATACCCAAGAGGTTGTATGATCTAAATGATGTAATGAAAAACTACGCCATTGAGCTCAAAATGAAGCCTTTTGTAAAAAAAATAGATGGATTTGATGATCTCTTTCAAGGCATGGAAAAGTTTTCATATATAATTAATTTTTCAGCCAGCCAACTTAACCAAGATGATTTGGAAGCCTTCCAAATATACAGAAATAAGATACTGGAGAGAGTTCCTCTCAACTTGTAAACTATTGAAGATGTCAACAGACCTACTCCAAGTATTAGCTTGGATAATGAAGAAAAATACATGTCCGAGGATGAGTCGGGTTAATCAGAGAATAAATCTCAGAATTCGGATCATTCTGAAAATGAATCCGAATCCAGAAAGGATAACCCAGAAAATATAATTGATCGGGTAATCTAAGAGATAGAGATGTAGGAGAAAATAGAAAGTAATGAACAAAATCAACCTCTCAAGAAGTTCAACACAGTCATGATACACTTGATCAATCATAAAATTACCAACCAAAGAATTTGAGTAGTGAATGGGATGAGTTTTCTAAGGCAATAAAAACTCCTAAAACCAATCCCAATGCTTATCAAGCTACTAGTTTTCAGACACCTGAAAATTCCCAGAAGATAGTGGAAACTGTTAATCCACTACAACAAGTTCCAGAAACTCATGATTGAGAGATCATATTGGCCTAACCTACAGAACAAATAGTTTTACAAATTGAGGAAATTCCTTCGCTGGATATCTTCTACAGCCCTAGTCATAAGGATGTAGTGAAGGGAAATAAAAGGAGAAGAATTGATGAGACAATCTCAGATCTCACAAATGAATCTGTTGACATTTTATGGAAGGATCCCTTAGCTGATCCTACTAAACATTTAACTAAATTATCACAGTATGTAGGGGCATATGCTACTCCCACTGTTGATAAAGCTACTAAGGTTAAAATGTTGCTGAAGCAGAACGAAGACAGAATACAAGAAATAGAGAGACTATTAGATGAAGCAAAATCTAACTCCAGTGAGAAAATTAAATCAAAGATAGCCCAATTTCAAAAATATTTCGAGAGTCTTAAATTGTAGCATCAAGTGGAAATCACTGAGAAACAAGCATAACTAGAAGCAGCAATGACCAGCTTACAAAGCTAGCCGCAATTACAGAAATTCATAAAAGAATAATTGGATAAAATGCTAAGTTAAAGCAACAACATGAAGTATTTTTCCAACAAGCTTCTATTATTGACTCAAATGAAATATTGATCCAGCAAGTAGTTATCCAAAAACTTGAAAATGACAACCTCGAGAAGAAAATCAACGAACACATTCAATGTCAAGCATCAGACTCAGGAAAGGAAGCTAATCTACCCGAGGTAGATAAGTTCCAAAAGGAGATCTTATTCAAATATTGGGAAGCACAAATAAAGCAGGTAGAGAGAGAAGGAGCGAAAACATCAAGATTATCAAAATAAATTACTAGATCTGTATGTGAACAAATGGTGAAAGAAGAACTTATTAAAGAGTAGACGTCTAAAGTGTTCTCAGAAGTCAAACAACTATAAACACAGTGGAAGAAAAAGGCAGAAACGCAGGATGAAATAATAAAAAAGGTAAATAAGTTTTATCAAGAAAATTATTGGAATTTTCTGATCAAACCTTATCATCAATACCAGATCCTGCAGTATTTAAAAAATTCAACAAGAAGATCCCAGCCAGTACTCTCAAACGCAGTATTCCAGGGACAGGTCAAATCGATTATTTCGCAGCCAGCTCAGCTCAAACTCATGCTATATATTTTTCAACTTCATGACCAAATCCAAAAGAAAGGACAGAATTCATAAATCATATTGTTACCATATTTTACTAGATTGTAGTTTAAGTTAGTCTTACGAGGATGGTTTTTTGAAACCTCCTCTATATTTTTGTAATAATCTATTTTAGAACATAGTTAGTTTAGTATTTAAACCCCTCTCATGCATTTAGATAAGGGTCCAGAAATTTTTCAAAAACATTTGCAAAGAATTCACTATTGTAAGTTTGTGAATGCTTTGATGAATTAATGGAACACATATGTTATCTTTTGGCAATTAAAGTTGTTTAATTGATGTTGCACTACTATACTATTTAAATTGCATGAAAGTGAAGAGGAGCAGATCAATTACTGTCAGTTTACATGAGTAGAACTTCATACATATGGTACTTCTATTCACTTGTATTAAGTCTTTCTTTATATATTGACAGTCATCTTTTTATTGAATTATATATTTGAAGCGTTATTATAGGTGAATGTTACATGTAAATTTGTTCTAATATTTGTCTATGATTTCTTATTAAGTATATAATCACACATATGAATGTGATATATTTTTCACAATTATTCTAGTCAAACTACATTTTTAGAAGAATTATCTTACGTAATTTTCATCTCTTTCAACTATTAAATGATCTGTATTAATAATAGTTGAAGGATATCTCTTTATATTGCATAAAGGAAGAAACACCTCAGGTATATAATAGAATAAATATTTTATATATATGCATATGATAGATTAAAATCATTCTCCATTTGCATGTTGTATAATCAAAACACACCGTCTAAATCATCCTTACTATCAAACTAGTTCCATTGTCCACAGTTAGAGCCTCTACACCAAACGGAAAAGGAGCTACTTTAAGGTCCGGATCGGGTGGTCTCCCCCCATATTTTGGCAGCGGAATTTCGAGGCCTCAACATTCTAGCACTAGAAAAGGGCCTTGTGAATGGTAAAAATATTTGATCAATCTAAAGGCCAATCTAAGAGTATATCTCCCTCTGGATCCTCATCAACTTCCAGAAAATTATATAGATCCTCATCTTTAAAATCTGAAGTTGATCACCCCTCTCCTAAGTCTCCTAGTGATACTCAACCCATATTGTCTTCTGATTCCCATCAAGCTTCCCAAGAAGTTCATTATTTGATAGAAAAGTTAGAGAGAGTATCTATTTCTGCTGAAAAGCCTAAATCTTCTCAAATATCGGATATTAGTATTTCATCTTCTTTACAACCTTGAAGAATATTAACTCGATCAGAAATTCAAAAGAGAAGAATTATTCCTTTTGAATTTCCCATTGATAGTACTCAAAAGGGATTAAAGAGGACTCAATCAGAGTCAATCGTCAGTGAGATTTTATCCCATTCATCTCCATTACCTCCACTCACTTCCACAACTTCCATTCCAACAATCAGGGTTACTTTGACTAGTTCTTATACTCAAACTACTATCCCTTCAACTAGTCCTAGCACTTAGCCTGCCTCTTCTTCAACTCAAAATCCACCCATCCAACCTATTCAAAATATAATGGCAGGAGACCCATGGAATAATCCAGGGGTTGTAGATATTCCTTCTCCTCTTCATGCTCTACCGAAATCACTTCAAAGATGGTTACCTAAATTCAATCCCGGTGATGGTCTTCCGGCAGAAGAACACATTCACAATTTTATGTTAACCGTCAATCTAAATGGAGTAGTTGAAGAGGATTGCGTTGTAAGATTATTTCCGTATACTCTAATAGGATCCATAGGATCCTGATATTTTTCACTACTTTCTTGCTCTATAACTAGTTGGAATATGTTCAAAGAACAATTTATAGCTAAGTTTGGGGATGACAAGACCACTGCTACACTCATCAATGATTTTTCAAATCTAAAATCTAAATCAGGTGAGAAGATAAAAGATTTAAATTCAAGATTTAATAAATTACTCAATAAAATTCCTGCTACAGTAGTTCCTGGTGCAGAAGTTCAAATTGAGTGGTATATTTCATCTCTTATATCCAATATAGCTATGTTTGTTGATAGAGAAAAATTTCCAACACTTGCAGAAAACAGAAAAGAATCTCTATCTATAGAGAAACGCATAACCGCTCTTGAGAAGAAGAATTCTCAAGAAGATAGAAAATAAAAGAAGGTATCTTTCAAAGATGATTCTAAAAAGAAGCTACCAAAAAGTCCTTTTGATGTGGAAGCTCTTCAAAAAGTTTTGAAGACTATGACAAACAAGATGGCAGATATCAAGAAATAAGTCGTTGAAAATGCTAGCTCAAAAAATACTTTTAGAAACTTTAAGAAAAGACAGTCCTCTAATACTCAACCTCCAAATACCATATCTAATGTTGAATATGATCAAGATACAGTGGAAGAGAAACCCGAGGAAGAAGAAGATGACGAATAAGAAGAAGTTGAACTAAATGGAATGTGGGATTTCATCCTACCAAATGAAGAACAACATGAAGTTTTAGTTGTGATTACAAGGAGCAAAAAGACTACTAAAGCAACGTAGCCAAATCAACAAAAAAAGATTTCAACTACTGTTAAAGATAAATCAGTAAGAAAAAATTCTACTTCAAAGGCTACACAAACAAATCCTGTTACTACAGATACCCCACCTACATATACGACAATGGTACTTTCAGACACTATTGAGTATAATGTAGTTGAAGATATAAAGAAAACCAGGGCCAACATTTCAATTCACTAGCTTACTAAATTAAAGTAGCAACATAAAATCTTACTTAGAGACTTAAATGCGGTTCCTGATTCAACCTTACCTGCTCCAATAATAGTACAAGCTGCTAATGAAATGGGTAATACACCTTCCCCTTCAACTAAAATAGATGCTAAATACTTGATTATGATAGGTGATCGATCCATCTCTCATACTCCTCCATTTCTCTTAACCTACGATATTTATAAAAAAAAGGTCATAACTATTTAATAGACTCAGGGGCTTCCTCTAATATAATGCCAAAATAAGTCTGTGCTAAGTTGAACATAACTCCTTAGAGTTCCTATGTTCATATAGTACAACTTGATAGAACCAGAGTAGAGGTGGTAGGGGAAATAAATTCTATTTGCATCAGATTGTCATCAAATCCCAAGGTTACTCAAATAATTAATATATCGGTGGCTGATATTTCTGAGTTTTACGGCTTAGTTTTAAGCTGAGATTGGTCTAAAAAACTTCATGGGTATTTTTCAACAGACTGGTCGCATATGTGGCTACCATATAATGGGAAGCCAAATCAAATTCAGGTAGATCTTGAAAAGTTCATGAAGCATACAGTCACCGATCTTGAAGGAGTAAATGAGCCAGTAGCATTCAATAACAACATTATTGAAACTACTCAGCAGAGTCATTTTTGGGAAATTTCAATGCTCAACCATCACCTTTCTATGATAATGTAGTTGTTTCTCAGATTGAGAATTTTTCCTAGCCACATAGTTCCAAATGTGTAAATTTTGCAGATAGAAAAATAGTTAATACTTTATTTTGGACTCTTTATTTTTACGGTTCTAAAATTGAAGATGGTGCAGGCGCAGGCTTTATTTTAATAAAAATAGAAGGAGAAAAAACCATGTTAGCCTGCAGACTAGAATTCAATTGTACAAATAATATAGCTGAATATGAAGCATTAATCCAAGGTTTGTACAAAGCCATTGATCTTAATATCAAATATCAAAATGTCCTAGGAGATTTATAAATCATTGTTAGACAGGTAAGAGATACCATTCATTGTAATTTTGGACATTTAAAACAATACCAATCATTAGTCCAAGAATTAACCATTCATTTCTTAGCCTTCAACATTTCTTCTGTACCTAGAATGCAGAATGCTAGTGCAGATCTATTGGCTAATGTAGCATCAAAGTTAATTCCATACCAAGAGTTTAGTCCCGATATATTTTCTATTGAATTAATTTTTAGGCCATATATTCTTGATAATATTACCAATTGGAGAGTATTCAACAATGATTCATATATCATATATTTCTTAACATCTCCAGGATCTTATGATAGTCAAATTTTGGATGAAAATGAACATGACATTCATATTAAGAAAGAACAAGATGAAAATTCTATTCCTAAGTCTGTTTTCAAGTTAGAAGACTTATATGATATGAAAGATAGGTTTAAAAGAGTTACTAACTCAAAAATTCAAATCTAAACCTTAATATTTGAGTTAGTAAATCTAGGAACTGACGAAAAACCTCAAAATGTCAATCTAGTTCTTGGTCTATCTTCTGAAGAAAGATTATCATTTATCAGATTGTTTAGAATGTACAAAAGTGTCTTTGCTTGGGATTACACCGATCTTAAAACATATGAAACTTCTGTGATTCAACACACAATTCCTATGATCTCAGAAAAAAAACCTATATACAATTGAGGAAGATTCATCCAAATCTAGAAAATAAAATCAAAATAGAACTAAAAAAACTCCTCAAAGAAAAAATCATCTTTCAAGTCAGGCATTCTAAATGGGTATCAAATTTGGTACCTGTCAGGAAGAAGAATGGAAATATTAGAATTTGAATTGATTTCAGGAATTTAAACCAAGATGGTCAAAAGGACAACTTTCCATTACCATCCATGGAACAAGTACTACAGACAGTAATTGTTTCTGAACTTATGTCCTTTCTATATGGATTCTTGGGTTATAACCAAATTCTTGTACATCCAGATTAAGTGGGTAACTTAGGCCTATCAAAAGATGCCATTTGGATTAATTAATGAAAGTGAAACTTTTCATAGAGCTATGGACACAACTTTTAGAGGGCTCATAAATAAATCAATGGTTATTTATTTAGATGACATTACCATATTTTCTAAACAAGTAACCAATCATATGATGACCTAGAATAAGTCCTTGAGCAATGTAAAAGATATGGAATATCATTAAATCCAAAGAAATCCTTTTTTGCATTAGATGAAGGAAAACGTTTAGGATTCATTGTGTCAAAAATAGGTATCTATATTAATCCTGAATGAATTGAAGAGATGAAAAGAACTCCTTTCCCTCATAACAAGAAAGATATATAGTCATTTCTTGGGAAAAATAATTTTTTTAAAAGGTTTGTCCCTAACTTTTCACAAATAGTTTTACCATTACAGAACATGATTAAGAAAAAATTAGTCTTTAAATGAGGACATAATGAAATAGAAGCATTTGATTTGATTAAACTATCCATTGTCAATGCTCCATTCTTGACTACCCCCAATTTTCTTAATCCTTTTACTTTATACACGTTTTCATCAGATACATCATACGTTGTTTTTTCAACACATCTTAATGACCAACAAATTGAAGCACCAATATCATTTTTTATTCCAATTTGCAATGTGAAAAACTAAATTATTCATTTGTCAAAAATCAAGCATTTTCTGTCTTTAAGGCTATAAATCATTTCAAGACATTTATCCTAAAAACTCACACCAAAATCATAGATCATTCTCTTCAGTGAGACAACTATTAATGCAAAGAGAATTAGGAGAGAAAAGGGCTAACTGGGTTACGGATTTACAAGAATATGATGTAGAAATTAGACCCTCTAAAATTGTTAGAGGTCAAGGTTTTTGTAGAATTATTACAAGAGCATCCCATCTATCATCATAAAAAGATTCATGTAACAATGTGAAAATATCATAGGTAAGATTCAACGATACACAATCTCAATACGTTGATCTCATATTTTATTTGAAGAATGGATATTCTCCAAACCAACTCAATTAAAAAACAAAATGGGCTTTGAGATTAAAGGCCAAGCAATATGAATTAATAAATGATGTATTGTTTAGGAGAAATATTTACTTTGTACAACTATGATGCTTAGAAAAATCTGAAGCAGAGAAAGTCTTATAGGAACTCCATGATGGACCAGCTGGAGGACATTTTGGAGGAAATACAACAACACACAAAATCCTGCATGTAGGTTCCTATTGGCTTACACTTTTCAAGGATGCTCATGAATATGAAAGAAAATGAAAAGTGTATCAAAGTGAATCTGGAATACAAAGGAAGCCAACCTTCCTGTTATATCCAGTCAATATCAAACAACCATTTGAACAATGGGGATTAGATATAATTGGTGAGATTGTTCCTAACTCTTCCAAACAACATAGATATATTCTCACAGCTACATATTAATTTACTAAATGGGTGTAATAAATTCCATTAAAGGTAGCCAACTCTGAGAATATCATTGATTTCATCGACTAATATATCATAACTAGGTTTGGCTTACCTACTGCTTTAGTGTTTGATAACACATAATACTTCTCAGGAACTGCTATGATGGAACTTTCAATTAAAAGAGGTTTTAAACTTAAGTATTCTGCGAATTATTACCCTCAAGGAAATGGTTTAGTAGAATCTACAAACAAGAACTTGATTACAATAATCAAAATAATTGTTGATCAAAACCAACGAAATTTTCACAAGTCATTGATATTTTATCTTTGGCCAGATCGAATAACTCAAAAAGCGTCTATTGGAACTTCTCCATTCAACCTTGTCTATGGAAAAAAAGTTGTACTTCCTACCAATGTAGTTATTCCCTCTCTTTCCTTAGTACAATTTATTGATGAATGTCCTTCTTCTTCTTTACAACTTAGAGAATGTCAAATTGTTAAGTTAGAAGAAGAAAGAGAAAAAGCTAAACATATTCATGCACGTCATCAACGAATAGTAAAAGCCTCATTTGATTCAATTTCTGTTACTCCAAAAAAAATTCAAATTGGTGACCTGGTATTGAAATGGTACAAAGTGCATGAGGAAAAAGGTAAACACACAAAGTTTCAAACACACTGGCTAGGTCCATTTCAAATAATTGAAGAAATAGGCCCATCAACATTGTTATTGCCAGATCTATCAGACAAAAGAGATTATTTTCCTGTTAATGGGAAATTTTTGAAAAAATACTTTTCATAGGAGGTAACCCTTTCTATTCCTTGTATACTAGTGTCTTTTTCTTTTCTTTAGAAAAATAAAAGTTTCTTAGTATAAATTTTCAGTTGTTCAAAATAAAATCTCACATGATCCTTTTGTATTTATCACCTATAGAAATAAGAAGTGTTAAGGAAACTATCGAAATATTTGAAAGAGAAATATATTTTATTTTTACTGAAGGATGTGATTTCAGTGAAGTTATTTATTCGTTGATGAACTCTCATCCTTATATAGCATGATTATTTTTTTATCAGTCAAGAAAAGAATCTTTAACATATTAAATACTCTTTTACAAAAAAGAAATCTAAAACTCAACATTATCATACAGAGTCCTCCAAAGGACCACTGATTCACCTCATCCAGGAAAACTTATTAATTTTTGAAAGAAATTCAAAAAATATTATAACTAGAAAAGCTTAGAAGATAATAAGTCTCATCACGAGCTTGTTTACCATGTTTGTAGGGAAATAGTTGAACTGACATTACCAATACTACCTACCAAAACAGGGTAACGACTTGAGATTATATCAAGAGGAAAATGGGTCTCATCAATACCTAGCTTGATCCATTTAATTACAACTAGTGAATGGCATTGTGATCATTTGGTTACCAAGCCAAGACAATGGCTTTGAAGTAAATAAAAATATGATACAAAAAGAAAAGTTTCAAAAAAGTTAGAATTTATTTTTGGAAATTGTAAGAAAAACTGGATGGGACAATCAATCATTGTTGGGTAAAAGGTAACCCTTCCAAAAGCCTAAATTTCTTATTGGAATAGAGGCTCTACCTGTGATAAAAAAGCAAATGTTTATAAATCTGATCTGTGAGAGCCACCTAATTTATCTTTTTGAACTGAGTAAAGACTGATATAGGTTCTCATACTTATATCTTTAAAGAGGGATTCCTATAAATTTTAATCAAGAGATATTTCATTTATTAGTAAGATATTATCTGTTTTAAATTCATTCCTACAACTATTTTTATTTCAAAAAAGTTTTAGAAATTTCAAAACGTTAGTCAGAGATAGTTGGTTCTCCCAAGTGAATTGCCAATTGTTGTGCTATACAACACCCCCCATTTATTTTAATAAATAGGGACCCTTTAGAAATAATTAGGAAATTCATTTTCATTTATTTTTTTAGCTTTAAAACAAAAAACTTAGGAAATAAAGTTTTCTTTGTTCTTTTCCGCTTTAGCGCATCACAAACTGCATAGCTCACAACCCAAAAAGACTTGAAATCCACTAAGTCACGCAGGCTGTGAAATGCGCTAAGCCTTTTCCAAATTTATTTTAAAAAACTTGCAAACACTTCAATCATCATTATAATTTGTTTATTAGATTGCATCTCATTTAAACGATCTAACTTATAAAAAAATTATGTATAAATTGTGATTAGGCGGCCCGACGAGCCAAAAAAGAAATAAACATAAAGCTCTAAAGTCCCATAAAGCACAACCACTTTATTTCTTGAATGCACAATTCACCTTTTGCACAACTTAACCAAATGAAAATTTGTTTACCACATAAAAGTTGCGATGTGTGATTTGCATAGATCACATTTCGCAGAATTTATGAGTAACATCGTAAATGGTAAAAGTTATAAGTTGCGATATGCAAACTAATGGAATTTAATTACTCAAGCATGTGAAATTACTTATGTCGTATCTAACCGAAATGCGAGATCTAACGTCTTAAGTTGATTAATATCTATTTCGTGCAAAGGTGTGAAATATTTTATTTTGAAATGATTATTGGTGATTAATAGCATTTAATAGAAATAAATATTTTTTATAAGATTCATATCTATTCATGCATGTTTGATATAAGCGATGGATTTGTCTTTCTGTTCTTTATAATTTTAATGTTCTCTTTGTTTACTTGAAATCAGGAAACCGCTTAACAAAGTGAGGAAGATTGAAATGAACAAGAAAAGAAAAGAGATTTCTTAAACAAAGTCTACCAAAGACTAAAAAATGTCTCCCCTATTTTCAGATACCACCTGCAACAAGGATTGTGGAATTTCATCATGGGAGGCAATGTATAAGCTTTTCGAAGATGAAAATCCAAGGTTAATAACCAAAGTCACTACAAGAGACATGACAGTTACTTCAGATGCGACTTACTTCGATGCTGCATGTTCATTCGTCCACAAGGTAGCCGCAAGGCCAAAAATTATCCCTTACACAGACATGGTTAAGTGGGTAATTGAGCACTTAAACATAGAAGACAGAACATTCAAATATTCGAAGGGAGAAAACATTGGGTCATTCAGGGCAGAATATTTACAAGCAATGTATTATCTACCCTCCCCGCAATAGAAATATGACAAGGATTTTTTGCAAAGCTTTAGATTATAGCATCCAGACCTCATGAAAGTCGTAAAGGAATTGAAGGAAGATCAAGGAAAGCTTAAACGAGATAAACTGAGTACGTACCCAATTGCCCAAATTCTTTCCCCTTATTGATGTGCTACCGGTATGTTGTGTAGATTGTTTACAAAACCTGATACCACTAGGTTTTCAATAGATTGGGTCCCATTGATTAGCGTAATTGTCAATTCCTTAATTCTGAATTGGGAAAATATCATGTCTGAAAATTTAGCCAAACACATCATAGAGTATAGGAATAAAAGGAGTGTTTCATCTAGAGAAATACCTCCCTTTTATATGAGTGCCAATTTCATGGATGCAATTTACTTTTCTTCTATTTTTCCTACCATGGGATGGAAATGGACTAACAAAGACCCTACCCCAATCCACATTTACCACAAAGCCCTATGGAATTCAGAATTCCATTTTCATTTTTATAAAAAATTTCATGGATTCATGTTTTCTATGCATCAGGTGATATTCAATGAGAAAGCCCCTAGGGTTTCCAAAAAATCTACTACATATATTCTTTCTGTGGCTAGATGGTTTGCAAAGGAGAATTTTACATATGTTAGAGTATTTGGGAGTTATGATTCTCCCCAGGTACTACCATATTATGTCCCTGATAAGTTACTTGCAAGAGAGATAGCCTACCAGCTTGTTAATGGTATTACTAAACAACTGAAAGATGCTAAGAAGGTAGTTTGGCCTAATTTTCCTTTACAATGCGGTAATTTTGCACTTTTTGATATTGGCCATGCATACAAAGAGGTTTCAAAGATTAACATATTGAATTTGACAGCAATGCCAAAGAGGCTGTATGATCCAAATGATGTAATTAAAAATTACACCTATGAGCTCAAAATGAAGCCTTTTATAAAAAAAATAGACATATTTGATGATCTCTTTCAAGGCATGGAAACGTTTTCAGATATAATTAAGTTTGCAGGTAGTCAACTTAACCAAGATGATTTGGAAGCCTTCAAAATATACAAAAATAAGATACTGGAGATATTTCCTCTCAACTTGTTAACTATTGAAGATGTCAACAGACCTACTCCAAGTATTAGCTTAGATAGTGAAGCAAAAGACATGTTCGAGGATGAATCAGTTCAATCAGAGCATCAATATCACAATTTGGATCACTCTGAAAATGAATCTGAATCCAGAAAGGATAGCCCAGAAAAGATAATTTATCAGGTAATCCAGGAGATATAGAGGTAGGAGAAAAGAGAAAGTAATGGAATAGAATCAAATTCTCAAGAAGTTCAGTACAGTCATGATATACTTGATTATTCAGAAAAGTACCAACCAAAACATTTGAGTAGTGAATGGAATGAGTTTTCTAAAGCAATAAAAACTCCTAAAACCAATCCCAATGTTGATCAAGATACTATTTTTTAGACACCTAAACATTTCCAGAAGGTAGTGGAAACTATTAATCCACTACAACAAGTTCCAGAAACTTATGATCAAGAGATCATACCGGACTACCCTACAAAACAAATAGTTTTAAAAATTGAGGAAATTCCTTCGCTAGATATATTCTACAACCCTAGTCATAACGCTGTAGTCAAGATAGATAAAAGGAGAAGAATTTATGAGAGAGTCTCAGATCTCACAAATGAATATGTTGACATTTTGTGAAGGATCCCTTAGCTGATCCTATTGAACATTTAACTAAATTATCACAGTAGACAGGGGCATATGGTACTGCCACTGTTGATAAAGCTACTGAGGTTAAAGTGTTGGAAAGAACTAGAGATACTGTTAGATGAAGAAAAATTTAACTCCAGTGAGCAAATGAAATCAAAGATAGCCCAATTTCAAAAAGATTTCGAGAGTCTTAAATTGCAGCATCAAGCAGAAATCACTGAGAAATACGCACAAATGGAAGCAACAACGACCAGGTTACAAATCCAGTCACAATTAGATGAATTCATAAAAGAAGCATTGGAAATAAATTCTAAGTTAAAGAAACAACATGAAGTATTTTGACAACAAGATTCTATTATTGAATCTTATTGTGACTCAAATGAAATACTGATCCAACAAGTAGTTATCCAAAAACTTGAATGTGAGAATCTTGAGAAGAAAATAAACAAACAAATTCAATGGCAAGCATTAGACTCAGAAAAGGAACCTAATCTACCCCATGTAGATAAGTTCCACAAGGAGATCTTATTCAAATATTGGGAAGCACAAATAAAGCAGGCAGAGAAAGCTGCAACGAAAACATCAAGATTATCAAAATAAATTACTGAATCTGTATGTGAATAGCTATTGAAAGAAGAAATCATTAAAGAGTAGATGTCTAAAGTGTTCTCAGAAGTCAAACAACTAGAAACACAGTGGAAGCAAAAGGCAGAAATGCATGATGAAATAATTAAAAAGGTAAATAAGTTTGATCAATAAAATTATTGGAATTTTTTGATCAAACCTTATCATCAATACCAGATCTTGCAGTCTTTAACATATTCAACAAGAATATCACAACCATTACTCTCAAATGCAGTATTCAAGGGACATGTCATATCGAGGATTTCACATCTAGCTCAGCTCAAGCCCATGCTAGATATTTTTCAACTTCGTAACCAAATCCAAAGGAAAGGAAATAATTCATAAATCATATGGTTACCTTATTTTCCTAGATTGCAGTTTAAGTTAGTCTTACAAGGATGGTTGTTTGAAACCTCCTCTATATTTTTGTAATAAACTATTTTATAACACATTTAGTTTAGTATTTAAACCCCTATCATGCATTTATAGAAGGGTCCATAAATTTGTCAAAAACATTTGCAAATAATGCACTATTGTAAGTTTGTGAATGCTTTGATGAATTAATGGGACACATATGTTATCATTTGACAGTTAAATTTGTTTAACTGATATTGCACTATTGTACTCTTTAAATTGCTTGAAAGTGAAGAGGATCAGATCAATTACTATCAGTTTAAATTAGTAGAGCTTCGTACATATGGTACTTCTATTCACTTGTATTAAGTCTTTCTTTATATATTGACAGTCATATTTTTATTGCATTATATATTTAAACATTATTATAGATGAATGTTACATGCACTTCTGTTCTAATATTTGTCTGTGATTTCTTATTAAATATATAATCACACATATGAATGTGATATAGTTTTCACAATTATTCTATTCAAACTACTTTGTTAGAAGAATCATCTTACATAATTTTCATCTCTTTCAACTATTAAATGATTTATATTACTAATAGTTGAAGGATATCTCTTTAGATCACATAAAGGAAGAAACACCCCGGGTATATAATAGAATAAATAGTTTAGATAGATGCATATAATAGATTAAAATCATTCTCCATTTGCATGTTGTATAATCAAAACACACCCTCAAAATTATCCTTACTGAGAAACTGGTCCCATTATCCCCAGTCAAAGCCACCACACCAAATGAAAAAGGAGCTGATTTAAGGTCCGGATAGGGTGGTTTCCCCCCATGTTTTGGCAGCGTTATTTCGAGGCCTCAACAAATCATTAGATATCACTTTTCCTCAAAGAATTGAAAACAATGTTCTTTACTTCAACCTCTGCAGATCTAATATATTTTTTCTTTCCTTCAACCTCTATAGATCTAATATATATGTTCTTTCCTTCAACCTCTGCAGATGTAATAACTCTGTGGTCTCCTTATGAGAACCAACTCACACATTTTTTCTTTCTTAATATTGTAGGTTGTATTTGTGTTATGTTGCTTCCTCAAACCTTTGTTAGATTGTCTTTGTCTTTCAACATAGTGTTTAATTATGTACAATGGATTGAAATGGCTAAATATGGTTGATTCATGTGTACATAAGAGCTTGTTTGATTCTTAGATATCACTTTTCCTCAAAGAAATGACAAATATGTTTTATCTTTTCTTTTTTATGGAGAAACCTAGCTACCTTTTTATTAGGATTTAGAACCCAACCTTTGGGCTCTTATTTATATATGTTATATCTTCTTTATACAAGTTAGATATTTAGGGAAGTTATACCTCTATATCAGTTAGATAGGGATATTATTTATAACAATCACTATTTGCAGAACATGTTTATAAAAGGTTTAGACAAATATACTGAGAGTTTATTACAGAAATATTCGTAACCATCCTGTTATAATCCATACCTTACATAAAATGACAATCCGAACAAGTTTTAGGGAATACAGGCCCGTAGACTTACTGTTTCTTTAATTGTGTAAAATGGATTGAAATGGTTAAATATGGTTGATTCATGCATACATAAGAGCTTGTTTGATTCTTAGATATCACTTTTCCTCAAAGAATTGAAAACAATGAATTGAAAATAATGTGTTATGGGATGGATTTTTATAGCTTCCCTATTGTCTATTTCCTATAGTAGATGCACAAAAATTTTCGTCTACCTTTTTATAGAAGTGAAAAAATATTGATTCCTTATAAGTTGATATAATTACATTGGATACTTTTGATAGTGGTTGGAAAAATTAATTATGGAAATACATATGAAGCGAAATTGAATGGTATTCTATGAAAAAGTTGAAATGCATGTTGACTATAGTTTATCATTTTATGCATTTGGAGGCATGATGTTAATAGGAATAATTGATATAAATAGTTTATTCAAGTAATGAAGGCCCTTGGCTTATTACCATAATGCTACTATAGGTTTTCCACTGTATTCATATTTATGTCGGTGCTAACTATTTTTTTATTAATGTACCTAAATTTACACCTTCCATGATGCTTCCTCTCCTAGTATTGTAATTTACTTTTTTAATCTTGTAAAATGTTAAAAGTGGAGTGTTTTATGATGTGATGGATATTACTAATCTAGATTATTTATATTGAAAGGATGATAGTGTGTAGAATGATGTTCAAGTTGTAAAAATCTTGTACATTTTTATCAAAAAATTGCACTTGATTGGCTGCTGATCAGACAACTCTATGTAATTGTTTCAAGCCAGATTTTGACTGAAGCTTAGCCTCTTCAGTCTAAGAGGGCTCTCTCAAAGGGGTTTGTGATATTTTATTTGGATAGTACTAGATGGCTAACTCTATTTGAAAAGTAACTTGTTTTTTTATGTATGTAGGTTGAAAAGAAATGCAAGCTTGCTACCATTGGGCTTATGGAGTCAAAAAATTAGTAGATTCAACAGCCAGGTTTCTTGACATGGAAGCTAAGGAAGATAGGGGTCTTTAACAAAGGAAATTCACTAAAACACAGTCATCTCATTACTAAAGGAAGTGAGAGAATAGAGTTATGAATTCTAAGTAATAGCAATGAAATCTACTGCAAGTAGTAAAAAATAAGTTGTAGATCAATAAAAAATTTAAAAAGACACTGAGAATATCGGTCTCACAACCATAAAAAAGAGAAGTCACTGTATTACCGACCATAATCACCACATAAAGGAAGTTAGCTTTCGTTTTGGCGTGTTTTGATTAAGTCCTTCAGTGCCTTATTTTTATATTTCAAGTGCAAGTTCATTTTTTTGATATACTTCACCTCTTTTCTCAATGGTTGAGTCCATTTGATCAATTGTTGTGTGTTATCCAAGGTCTTTGACACACTATTAACTTTCTCTTCCCAAATTTCCTTCATTTTCTCAAGTTGTAGCCTCTGAATCTTGTGTTTCCTTGCCTCTAATATTTCATCATTTTCCAAATTCAACTTCTCCTTAACGACTTCAATCTCCATTTTTTCAATTATTTTCTCTTTTCCCTTGTTTTGATTGATGACTAGATATTCTTTTACAGGTGATGAGAGGTCAATAATGTTTGGTGGTGGCTCGATAGTTTCGATAACATTATGAGCTTATTTACTGATTTCCAAGACCTTTATGGCATGTCTTGTAATTATTTTCCTAGCTTGAAATATATATCCTGCATCTTCACCTTCAAACTCTAACTTCCTAGTTGTTTTGGATTTCTTGAGCTTTTTTCCTCCCTCATCTATATATTCATCTTGGACTATGGGAGTTTCTTCAATATTAATAGCATGCAGAATGTCTTCTAAGTTACCCTTAACCACTTTTTTTCTTCTTGTAACCCTCTTGCTGCAATGTTTGCTCACTATTGGCTTTTGTTTTTCAGGTGTATCTTTGGGTGTGTTAGCTTTCTGTAATGGCTCTGTATCCATGATCACTAGCTCAATTTCCTCTACCACTGAAGGTGATGGTATATCTCTAGGTTTAGGAGTTCTTTTAGGAGTGATGGAATCTACTTAAAAATCACTGACAAATAGAAAAGATGACCAGTCTTTGCCTAATCTCTTTAACTCCTCTAAAACTAGCAGCTTGATTAAACCATGATGAAAGAGCAAGGTTTCATTTCCTTTAGATTTAGCTTGAACCTTGTTTGACATTTCAGCTAAACTTCTGTATAAGTAAAAAGGTAAATCAAGAGACATCCTACCAACAAAATGCAGTAGAAGCCTAAAGTTGTAGTAATAAACCATACGATACCTCCCTTCATAGGTGAAGTAATTATGAATGATTAGTAGTAGATTTGAGAAGTTGTCGTTCATGTAGCTCTTTGGGATGGAATTTGTGAGATCAATCTCACTATGCAATGGCTTGATAAATTCCTTACAGTCCTGCATGGTGAACTTGAAACCTTTGAACCATTGTTCTCCTCCTCTAGGAATTAATGTTGCTGTTGCAATAGTCTCTGGTGTTACAATGAGGTTCAACATTCCCACCTTTGAATTTGTCCCATTGAAACTAATGGAAAACTCCTTAGAAACCTACACATTGCACCCTTGCAATCTTTGGAAAAACTGCAAACACCCTATTCTTCTGAAAAATTATAAGGAAATTAGGTCTTCATTCATAAAATTCATGTTTGATGGTAATATTTGGTCCTCCTATTTGCAACCATGGTGTTTTTATACCTTCTCTACCTTGCTTGATCAGTGACACTTGGAACTTTCGAAAATACCAACAACCAGCTTGGCTTGGTGAAACAACTCTCCTGAACTCAGTAGCATGCAAATATGGAGTGGAGAATGAAAAATGACACAATTGGGTAATATTTTAAAATTTTGATGACAACCCATGGCTTAATCATGACTCATACATGCTATAAACAGTAATAATGACCTCAGTTATGACCTTTGTACCTTGATTTAACCCTAACTGGATCGAATGACATCCACCCTAAAACTTCTAATCATTGACTGACACCTTGCACCTGATTTGAACAGACAGATAGAAATACCTCTTTTCGTAGTGTAGTTAGTGTATTTCCTAGTAGTTTCCCTCCAAAAGTATCAGCAGTTTCGTAGCGAAAACTGCCTATTTATCATGTAATTTGCTATGAAAACAAGAAATTTTGGCTAAAGTGATCTTTTTGAATTCAAAATATTGGGAAATGGAATATGTCAGCAAATTATGACTGATGGGACATTATATGACTTGAATGGGGGTGGTTTTGGACCTTATGATAGGGTAATATGAAAAAATTTAAATTTTCCTAATGAACTCTATGACCATACCTTTGAAAAATGAACTTCTAAGACTATGTAAAATGATTTTTCACTTTTTTCTGAGTGATAACAGTGGCTCCACTTGGGATGGTGTGCCCCTGTGGTACACAAAAGAACCTTTAGTTCCAGTGCTATCCATATTCTTGAAAACAAAAAATCTGAAATTTGCCAAGCTTTCCTTCACACTCTAATGTCCTTCACCTTGGGCTGAAGCTTGATGATAATCTTGTATTTATTAGTAGAAAAAATATTAAAATGGAATATACAAAATTGAATGAAAGATCAATAGAACTTAAGAGGAATAGTGCTTCAAAAACCTGCCATTGACAGGCCCTCTAGCACAAGGTTGTCAATCCATATCCTACAGTATGTAAGTGTTGTTCCCATGAAATGTAGCCACTTTGAATGAACATTTCCAGATATTCTCAAACTTACCATGCTTCCCCTTTTCTTCAATCCTAGCCTCCCACTTCCAAACCACATCTTGAATTTGAAAATTTTCTTCTTTGACCTTCTTGTGAAATGTGTTCTTGATTATGTTTTGAGATTGCTAATTGTTGTTATAGAATTCCTCCCTTTTATCCTGCAAGGCTATTAACTTATTTATTCTCCTCTAAATTGCATTTGGCTCCTCCTCCAATATTTGCAGCAGATTCATGACAGGCAGTCCCAAGGATGTAGCAAAGATGGCTTCTGCTCCATATACAAACTCATAAGGTGAATTTCCAATAGATATTTTTGTGCACACTCTATCAGCCCATAGAGCATACTTCATCTTCAAATGACATGACTTCTTATTTTCCTGCAACACCTTCTTGATCATCCTCACAATGCTCTTGTTAGAAGAATCAGTAAGACCATTACCTTGTTGATATTATGCAGTAGAGTGTCCAAGTTTAATGTGATATTGATGACAAAAAATGATCAACCTCTTGGATTTGAATTTCTTTTCATTGTTAGTGATGATATTCATAGGGCAGCCAAACCTAGACAATATATTATTCTCCAAAAATGAAACAAAACCGAATCATTTTCTTGCCTAGTTGGAATTTCCTCAATCCACTTGGTGAAATAATCAGTTTCTATCAAAATCTAGGGATGCTAGCCTGAATATTATGGATTAATCTCACCAATAAAATCTAGCCCCCACTGCTGGAATGGAGCCTCAACATAGATAAGCATCAAAGGTAAAGGAACACGCTTTTTCTTACCATAAAAATATGGCATTCATGGCAGGAAATAATCTGTTTGTAGACAACTTTGAACATAGTAGGCCAGTAGTACTCTTCTTTGAGAATCTTATTTGTTGTAGCCTTCCAATAATGATGACCTCCACAATCTCCTTTGTGAAATTCCTCAATCACCTTTTTAGCCTCCTCTTCCAGCAAAAAATTCAAAATAATACCACCGATATCTTTCCAATACAGGTGTTTATCAATGATGTAGTACCTCAAGGATTTTAGCTTCACAAACCTTGCTTTAGACATTGTCAACTCAGCAGGGGCTCTATGATGATGTAAGACAAAAAAATGTCTTTATACCAGTCAGAAAGGATGTACTTCTCTTCAATGGGAATCATCTCTTCATCTTCATCTGATAATTCTGAAATTTTTGCAATTAAATTTATATCAAGACAGTCAAAATTTGACTGTGCCATCAGCTTTGCTAGCCCCTAACATTTGAAAATTTTTGTGGGTATGATCTCTATATCATATTCCAGCAAGTTAGTTATCCACTTCAATCTCTTAACATTAGGATCAGCTTGAGTTAAGATGTCCTTCACAACAGCATTAGGAACAAAAGCTATGACCTGAGAATCTAGAATGTAAATTATGAAATCTTTGATGGCTTTGAACAAATCATAGGCCTGCTTCTCTAGGATGTTATACTTCAGCTCTGAATTAGCTAAGGTCCTGCTAAAAATTGAAATGGGTTGCTCAGTATCTTGTTGTGCTTTTTGCAACAAAACTCCAGCAATTGTGTTTTCTGATGCAAATGTAAAAACCAAAAATTCTTTTGAAAAATTTGGGCTGATAAACACTGGTGCTTGAGTGAGTGCCTTCTTGATCTCCTCAAATGAATGATTTGCCTCCACTGTCCATTTGATGTCATCTCCTTTCTTCAGCATCTTGGTTATGTCTTTTACAATCTCGGCAAAATTTGGAATAAATCTCCTCACAAAATTCACCCTTCCAAGGAAATACTAAATTTCATTTTTGCTTCTAGGAAGATCCACTTTCTGAATTGCATTGATCTTGTTTGGATCAATCTTAAACCCATATTTATAAATAATATGCCCAAGTAACTTTCCTGAAGTTAGAGAAAAAATTCTTTTAGTGGGATTGAGAGGTCCAAACTTATACACTTCAGAAGAATCTTTTCTAGATGCTTCAAGTGGTTTCCCTCTCTCCTTAAGAAAACTATTATGTCATCTAGATAGACAACCACCAACATATCCTTCTTCTCAACAAAGTCAATGTCCACTTCTCTTTGAAAAGTCACTCCTGCGTTCATGAGACCAAAGGGAATTTTGGCATACATGAATGTGCCCCATGGTGTGGTAAAGGCAGTTTTCTCCTAATCTTTTGGATGTCCTAAAACACCATCTAGCATAGACATCCTTTGGGAACCAACAATGTTCTACAAAATTTGGCCCATCTTTGGGAGAGGGTAATTATCCTTTAGAGAGGCTTTGTTCAAGTTTTTGAAGTCAATGCAGATTCTAATTTCTCCACTCTTTTTTCTGACTGCAACCAAGTTTGCAAGCCACTTTGAGAATCTAATTGGCATAATAATTTTGGCATCAAAGAGCTTCTTGATTTCCTTCTCAATCAGAGGCATGAGAAGTGGATTAATCCTCCTCAAATTATGTTTGAAAGGCTTTTCATTTTATTTAATAGGAATGGTATGCTAAATGATAGTAGGATCATACTTCTTCAAATCATCATAACTCCATACAAAACATATATTAACCTTTTCATCATCTCAATATATTTCTATTTTATGTCAAATGATATAAAATTTGAATGCTTAATCATTTTTGGCATTGCTATTGTACCAAGGTTACAACTCTCTACCTCTTCATCATCAGCTTGTATCCTAGGAGATTTGAACACATCATTCAGGTCAAAAAGCTTTTCAAGTGGGATGAGACCTTTGCGTATAGAATTATTCTTCAGCTGTAACACTTCAGAAATCCCCTTTGTTTTAGCAAGCATTTTTTGTTGATCTACTTGTGTGCTTTCAAACTCCTCTTTCAGCTCTATAAAGTTTTTGACTTTCTGGTCATCCTCAAAAACTTTCCAATCAATTATGTTGTCAAGGATAGCAGGCCTATGATGAACTTCAACCTCATATCTTTCAATGGAATGTGTAGGAATAATAAACAGACTTGCAAAGACAGCTAGGGAGTTAGCTACTATGTTTTGGTCCCTAGTCTTCACAATAAATGAATATTCTTGAAAATTCTCTAATATCTCCATGATCAAATTTATGTATGCCCTCATTCTCACATCCTTAGTTTAATATACACCCTCAACTTGACTAATAAATAATTCAAAATCTCCACAAATAGAAATATTTTGGGCACCCATTCTTTTCAAAATTTCTAAACCCAAAAATAGAGATTCATACTCAACCATATTATTTGTGCAATCAAAGTTTAGTTTGTAAGAAAATAACTTACCTTCACCCTCTGCAGTTGTGATCCAAATTCTTGCTCCAACCCCCTCTCTTCCTGTTGATCCATCAAAGTGTAACAACCACCAACCTTCAGCGTTTTCTTCACTAATTTGCTGATTTTCTACTCGAATTTTTTCTTGTTGATTTGCTGCTTTCTTTTCATCTTCTGCTTCATTAGTCAATTCGTTGAAAATTATAGAAGATCCTAATTCAGTATCAACATCATATATTGGAAAATTCTGAGGTCTGTCTTTAATACTTACCATATAAGCCATCCTTGTTTCTCTGTATAGTCTTCTTTGCTCACCAAAAATAGGAATGGTGGCATAAGTTAGGTCCATCTGCATGGTGCCTTTGATCTTTGTTGCCCATGATCTAGATAGCAACATGCCAAACTTAGGTTGAATGTCCACTACCACAATTTCCATTACCACTGTCTTGGCAGGGACTTGTGTAAGACCAACAACAACATCTTTTATTAAGCCAATGCACTGAACTCTTTTTGAATCAAAAGAAAACAAATCCTTATATGGCCTATTAATTTCCAATCCCATCCTTTCCATGATTACCTTGGGCATGAGGTTATGATAGGCCCCTCAATCCAACATAGCATTGTGTACTGTCATGTCGTGAATGCTAATGCTGACATAAAAAGGAGGCGCCTCTTCATTATGATCATCCTCCAATCTTGGTCTCAAGTATATGGTTAGATGATCTTCTTGAACATTAAGGATGTCAGTAGCTCCTGGTTGGGAATTCAACATTTTTACAATCTTACTTCTGTATTCATTCACCTTAAGAATTTCTCCAAAAGAGACTGGGATTTTGATCTTGGAGATCTCACTCTCCAAATTTAAAACAAAAACATATTTTTCAGTCTCTTTGATAGGAGGAGGAGGTGGTGGATCTTTTATACCCTTATTATCTTTAGGGGCATCTTTCTTAGGCTGTGTTTTTTTTGTAGTAATTGGAATATTTTTGTTTCTAAGGTTGTATTGTTTCTGCATCTCAAAGATTTCTCTTTGATATCATGTAAGGTAATTAGATGGTTCCTCACCCTTGTTAACATCATGATCTGACTCATCATGTTCTTCCTTAGTCAAAAAAATTCCTGACATGTTTTCATATAAGTAATGAATAGAGTCTTCTGGTATTTTAGGCTGATCTTCTTCATCAACTAAGTTTTGCTGAAAAGGAGCCCTTACTTGAGGGTCAGTTTGATTTATGTTTTCCCTTGGTCTCTACTGGTTTTTATGTCTTCTGAACTGAGGATTTATAAACTAAGGTTCATGTTGTGCAGGATGAGTAGAGGCATTCCCAAGGGCAATCCTATCCATCATTTTTTTCATTATCTTCATCATGGAGTCAAATTTATCATCTGAGGTGGAAGGCTTATCTTCTTCTTTCAATTTTTTCTTTCCCATCTTGGAATTTTTAGTTACCATCATATTGACCTCCACCTTCAAAGCATCATTTTTCATTTCATCTAATGAAGGGGATTCTCTTTCTCTTATTAGGATAGAAAACTCATAGTCAAAAGCCTCAACATATCTCATTTGAGCTGCTCCTGGTGGAGGCTTTAGATGGGCAGGAATGGAGTCATAAACTTTGTTAAATATCTAGGATAAATTCTGGACAATTTCATCAACAGCTCTTTTCAAACTATTTTACGTAGTGAGTGCTTGTACAGGGTTGTTTCTATTGCCCCATTTTATCAAGAAGCTATCTTCAAATTCATTCAAATTATGGAGGCTTCCTGCAACAAGGGCTTTGAACCACTTTATGACCTCACTAGTAAAGCTCTAAGAAAATAATCTCATCTTGACATCCTCATAGTCAACCTCCTCTCTGTCTATGAAGTCATTAAACTAGTGTACATGCTCTTCAGCTGTAATCTCTTCATCACTTCCCCAAGTTTTGATTCTAGCAGAATATTTGCTAAGAAGGGCATTAAGGACAGCTGGAAGAATAAGAGGGGCATACCTAGCAAGCGCAACAATAGGTGGAGGTGGCACATTTCCTGCCATGATGACTGGAACTATGGTAGTTTTAGGGACAACAACAATGTAGGAAGAGGAACTTTTAGGAGGAGGGCTGGTTGGTATTTTTTGTCCAGTTATAATTGAACTTCAATCAGGTAGAGGGGCACCAGATTTATTTCTTAACAAGATTTCAACTGGGTCTAGTTCCTTCAACCTATCCAAATATTCCCTTTCTAACAATAACTCAGATGCAACTACTTCCCAAAACTCTCCTTTAACTTTTTGTGTCACTAAGGTTGAAGTATCAATACCTCTCCTATGTAAGTCTAAGATAATTTCAGTCAATTCCTTTTCATTTTTAGACCTAAGCAAGACTTCCTGAATTTTATCATGAAACTTTTTATCTTCAGGACTTCTTAAAACTTCAGAGGACAAGACTTTTGTGTGTAATGGAGTACCTGATATTGCAGAACTACCTTGAATGCCTCTGGTAATTATGTTTGGATTATCCACTAGGTGGATCTCGGTCATGATTACTCCTCGTATATCTCATTTTCAAATTCACCTTAGAACATGAGAATTTTGAATGGAGTCACCAAGGTAGATGCAGCCTTGAAAAGCTTTTGAGCTTTTGCTACCTTCAAGATTTCAACTTCAAAATTTTGAGAAAAGTATATCTTCGACTCCTGGTAGACACACCAAAATGTTATCACAAAATTGCACTTGATTGGCTGTTGATAAGACAACTCCATGTAACTATTTCAAACCAGCTTTTGACTGAAGCTTAGCCTCTTTGGTCTGAGAGGGCTCTCTCAAAGGGGTTTATGATATTTGATTATGATAGTACTAGATGGCTAACTCTATTTGAAAAGTAACTTGTTTTTTATGTATGTAGGTTGAAAATAAATGGAGGCTTTATACCATTCGGCTTATGAAGTCAATAAATCAGTAGATTCAGTGGAAAGGTTTCTTGACATGGAATTTGAGGCAAATAGGGGTCTTTAACAAAGGAAATTCACTCATAAAACATAGGAAAACACAGTCATCTCATTACTAAAGGAAGTGAGAGCATAGAGTTATGAATTCCGACTAATAGAAATGAAATCTACTGCAAGTAGTAAAACATAAGATGTAGATCAATAAAACATTAAAAACCCCATCAGAATATTAGGTCTATCAAGAAGAATTCACTCTGTATTACTGATATGAGTCAAAATACATAAAGAAACAATTTTGTGCAGAAAGTCTCCAACCCTTTACTACTTCTATAATTTTCCTTTAAATAGACATTCTTATAGCAAGGATGATCTACCTGATGGCTATATTCGTTGAATTCTTCCTATGACACCTCATATAATAGAAAAACATGTCTTTTAACAAGAAAATGATAGCTACACCCTAAATAATACATTTCCTAGTAGGACTGAAACTCTTATTTATTACATCATTCTACCTTATCTTTGAAACAGTTACATATTAGTTACAAGTAAGCATCACATGCTCGAATAGGATATGACATATTTCATCACCACTTTTCATATTGAAATCCTCCTAGACATGTGGAACAAAACCCTATTTTTGAGGAATACAAGACATTATCTTCAACGAAAGATTTAATTGATAAGTTGTCTCTACTACACTTTCTTCAAGCCATAAATTTTTGATGGTAAGGACCCTTGACCTTTTGGAGGAGTCCAGCTATCCAAAACTGCCATTAAACTGCTCCAAAACCTTCAAAAACAACTCACTACAAAAACATGACAGTTTCGTACCAAGCTTTCGTAGCGTCCAAAAAATAGCTTTTGCACCCAAAAAATATGCTCCTTTGTTGTTCCATGGTGTCAACCAAGACATGAATCATCGTCACCGCCATTCTCCCTCCTTAAAAACTGAAAAAAAGTGATTTTGGAAGAAAACAGGCTGCTACAGAAATTTTCATAGCGGTTTCCATATTTCATAATTTCCAGATTTTCACCGCTATGAAACTGTGAAAAACTGCAGAATTTCCATATTTCAACATTGTCTCAAAAAAGTGACCTCCAGCAGTAAGAAAATGGTCTTTAGCATGCCATAAACCTTCTAAAACACATTCAAACTCAACTTAAGACCCTTGAGGTGTTTCCTCTTCATTAATGATTAGTTGAGCTATGGGATCCTCAACCACAGTCATCTTTAAGCCTTTTTTCTCCAGCTCTTCATGAATCAATTATAATTGCTTTTGAAGGGCTTTGAATTTTTCCTTCAGTTTCCTATTCTTATATTTCAAGTGCAGGTTCATTTTTCTGATATGCTTCACCTCTCCTCTCAATGGATGAGTCCATTTGATCAATTGTTGTGTGTTATCTAAGGTCTTTAACACACTATTAACCTGCTCTTCCCAAATTTATTTCATTTTCTCAATCTGCACATTTTGAATCTTGTGTTTCCTTGCCTCTTTCTTCAAGATTGATATTTCATCATTTTCCAGCTTCAACTGCTCCTTAGGGACTTCAATCTCTATTTTTTCAATGATTTTCTCTTTTCCCTTCTCTTTCTGGATGATTAGATCTTCTTTTGCAGCTGATGAGAGGTCAATGATGTTTGGTGGTGGTTGGACAGTTTCAGTGACCTTCTAAGCTTCTTTACTACTTTCCAAGAACTTTTTGGCATGTATTGTCATTGGTTTCTTAGATTGAAACATAAATCCTGCATCTTCACCTTCAAACTCTAACTTCTTAGTTGTTTTGGATTTGTTGAGCGTTTTTCCTCCATCATCTATATCTTCAGCTTCGACTATGGGAGTTTCTTCAATATCAATAGCATGCAGAATGTATTCTAAGTTACCCTTAGTCATTGTTTGGCTTCTTGTAACCCTCTTGCTGCCATGTTTTCTCACTGTTGGATTTTTTTTTGCAGGTGTAACTTTGGGTGTGTCAGCTTTCTTCAATGGCTCTGTCTCCATGATCACTGACTCAATTTGCTTTGCCACTGAACGTGATGGTATATCTCTAGGTTTAGGATTTCTTTTAGGAGTGATGGAATCCACTTCAAAACCAATAGAAAACAGAAAACATGACCAATCTCTGCCTAATCTCTTTAAATCCTCTAAAACCAGCAACTTGATTAAACCATGATGAAAGAGTGAGGTTTCATTTCCTTCATATTTAGCTTGAACTTTGTCTGACATTTTAGCTAAACTTATGTATAAGTAAAAAGGTAAATTGATAGACCTCTTACCAACAAAATGTTGCAGAAGCTTGAAGTGGTAGGAATAAAATATATGATACCTCCCTTCACAGGTGAAGTACTTCTGAATGATTAGCAGCAGCTTTGAGAAGTTGTATTTCATGTAGTTCCTTGGGATGGAATTTGTGAGATCAACCTCACTATGCTCTAGCTTGATAAATTCCTTCCAGTCCTGCATGGTGAACTTACAACCTTTGAACCATTTTTCTCCTCCTATAGGAATTCCTGTTGCTACTGCAATAGTCTCTGGTGTTACAGTGAGGTTCAACGTTCCCACCTTTGAAGCTGTCCCATCGAAACTAATGGAAAAATCCTTAGAAACCTGCACATGGCACCCTTGCAATATTTGGAAAAACTGCAAATTCCCTTTTCTTCTAAAAACTTCTAAGGCAGTGGGGTCTTCATTCAGAAAATTCATGTCTGATGGCTCATATCTGAGGTAGCGGCCTCCTTTTTTGGTCTTCCTCGTTGTAGCCATGGTGCTTTTATACTTTCTCTACCTCGCTTGATCAGTGACACCTGCAACTTTCAAAAATGCCAGCAACTAGCTTAGCTTGGTGAAACAACTCTCCTGAACTCAGTAGCATGAAAATATGGAGTGGAGAATGACAAATGACTCAATTAGGTAGTATTTTAAAGTTTCAATGACATCCCATGGCTTAATCATGACTCATACATGCTAAAAATAGTAATAATGACCTCAGCCATGACCTTTGTACCTTGATTTAACCCTAATTGACTCGAATGACATCCACCCTAACACTTATAATCATTGACTAAAACCTTGCACCTGATTTTAAAAGACATTCATAAATACCTCTTTTCGTAGCATAGTTAGTGCATTTCCTGGCAGTTTCACTACGAAAGTATTAGCAGTTTCGTAGTGATAATTGCCTATTTACTGTGTAATTCACTACGAAAACAAGAAATTTTGGCTAAAGTGACCTTTCAAATTCAAAAGCTTGGGAAATGGAATATGTTAGCAAATTATGACTAATGGGACATGCTATGACTTGAATGGGGTGGGTTTGGACCTTAGGATAGGCTAATATGAAAAAAATTAAATTTTCCTAATGAACTCTATGACCATACCTTTGACAAATGAACTTCTAAGACTATGTAAAATGATGTTTCACTTTTTCTGAGTGATAACATACATTTCAAGGATTAATGATATTATAAGCCAAAAATGACATTGAATTATAAAATTTAAATGATTATTAAATTTTACACCTTCCATGAAGCTTCCTCTCTTAGTGTTGTCATTTAATTTTCTAATCTTGTAAAATGTTAAAAGTGGAGTGTTTTATGATGTAATGGATATTACTAATCTAGATTATGTACATTTAATTTTCTAATCTTTTAAAATGTTAAAATTGGAGTGTTTTATGATGTAATGGATATTAATAATCTAGATTATGTATAGTGATATGATGATAGTGTGTAGTTTGATGTTCAAGTTGTAAAATTCTTGTACATATCAAGGATGAATGATAGTACAAGCCAAAAATGACATTAAATTATATTATTAGACAATCTATTAGGTGCTAAATCATACTTCTTATTAAGGACATAACTAATTCAAGTTGAAAATTTCTTTTTAATGTTCTTAGCCTATTTATAGACGTAAAAGTAAAGGTTTATAGATGTGATTTCTCCCATAAACTTTCAGGAAAACTAAACTTTAAGGAAAACCATGCACATTCATTTCTCCCACAAACTCATCAAGGTGTGAATTTTTACATAAATTCATCAACCACTACCACTAGTTGTTTTAGTAAGTGCATAAAATATATTTTCAAACCATGTACATGTCATTTCTCTGACACACTCATCAAGGTGTGACTTTTGACATAACTTCATCAACCACTACCACTAGTTGTTTTAGTAAGTGCATAAAATCATTTTTCAAACTTTAAAGCATGCTATGTACATGTCATTTATATGTCATTTCTCCCATAAAATTTAAGGAAAAATTTAAGGATAACCATGTACATACACGTCATTTATCCCATTTGTCCCATAACCTATTATGTTGATGATAACCATTTAAGGTCATTTTCATGCTATTTCTCTTAAAATTAAGCAAATATAACAGATAACCATGTACATACATGTCATTTCTCCCATTTCTCCCATAAACTCAAGGCCAACTTTAAGGATAACCATATACATGTCATTTCAGGGAAAAATTTAAGGATAACCATGTACATGTCATTTCTATGTCATTTATCCCATAAAATTTAAGGAAAACCATGTACATACATGTCATTTCTATCATAAAATTTAATGAAAAATTTAGGCATGTCATTTATATTTCGTTTCTACCATAAACTATAAGAAAAAATTTAAGGCAAATCATGTACATTTCATTTATCCCTTAAACTCTAGGCAAGGAAAACTTTAAGGCATGCAATTTCAAGATGTGATTTCTCCCATAAACTTTAAGGAAAACTTTAAGGCAAACCATGCACATGTCATTTCTCCAACAAACTCAAGGCTTTCTCCCATAAACTCAAGGCAAACTTTAAGGCCTAAAAACCTTGGTGAGAACCTAAAGTGGCTGAACTTATATAGGATTTGAGTCACTCTGTTGAGTGTTAACTTCTACAAGTCCTAAAAGCAGAGTCTATAAAGGGAAATGTAGCCTCTGGATCTCATCCTTTCTCAAAGGTGACATATCTAGTAAATTCCCCTACAATCAATCTATGGAACAGATCTAAATAGAATCTCTTCATTGTAATATCCATTTCTGTACATGCCATTTCTCCCATAAACTTTAAGGCATTTTCTAGGGGTTTTGTAACCGCGTACATGTCATTTCTATGTCATTTCTCCCATAAAATTTAAAGAAAACAATGTACATGTGTCATTTCTCCCATACATGTCATTTCTCCGATAAAATTTAAGGAAAACTTTAAATCATGTCATTTCTATGTCATTTCTCTCATAAACTATAAGGCAAATTTTAAGGCAAACCATGTACATGTCATTTCTAGATGTGATTTCTCCCAAACTTTAAGGAAAAAAATGCACATGTCATTTCTCCATGCATTTGCAATAAATGTTAATTTAATATATTTTATTAAATTTCTTTTTTTTCAGGGATAAAAAAACCCACCTAATATGGTTGAAAAATCGACATTATGCATAGATGTTTCTCGCTATCCTAACCCAGGGAAAGTAATGATTATATATGTGCTTTGCAATATTGAAACTAACAAGGTCCTCCAAAGGAAAATGAATATACTGGGAAAAACAACAAACAATGAGGCATATTATATTGCATTGATAGAAGGCCTGGGAAGAGCTAGGAAGTATGGATCAAATGGAATTGTAGTTTTCACTAATTCTGAACTTGTGTGCAACCAGATGAAAGGTGTGTACGAAGTTAAGAAAGAGAGGCTAAAACAACTACATGGAAAAGAAAACAATATTGTTATCCAATTTTATTTTTTTAGTATAAGACATTGTGAAAATGTTAATAAGATGTTTGGTTATCTATTGTGTGGGGAAATGCCAATTCAAGATTCATCTATCAAATATGAATTAATAGATGAATTAGTATTATATGGGGCAATGCCAATTCAAGATTCATCTCTCAAATATGAATTACTGTTGAGACACTCTCCTTCAAAATTTATTCATGGACATTGTAACATATATTTGATATGTGTGTGTTTTTTTACTTATAAATGTGTCATTTTTAATGACCATGTGTTTTTTTCAATTATATACCAAGTGTGCTCCCACCATGTAAGGCGCAACTTGGTGGACTTCACTTTTTTATAAAATTAAATGTGAGGACTTCAAAAAAAAATTGTTTAAATTGGGTTTCACACATAAATTATTGCTTTGAAAGTTGTGTTCTATATAATTTGTGTACACCAAATTACATTAATTTTTTGAAATGTTTTGAATTTATTTTAAATAGTAATTTAAAAATAATTGTAAATTTCCATTGTAGATATATCCATATATACCATGAAGGATGAAAGATGAAGATCAATAGAATCCCATGCCTCAATGAGAGAGGGGGATCATGGATCGAGGGATTTTCATGGTATTTAAATATAATCATTTCTCCATACATATATGTGTGTACATATAGAATTGATTTTTTATCAATTTTGTGAGTTAAATTAGTTTTTAATAAGTTTTATTTTTTATTTTTTAGGAGTTAAGAAGACAAGGGTGTCTACTCCATCAATGGATCATGACCATGGTTCACACAATCGTGGTATGGTTCACGCAATTTAATCAATGAATATGTACATGTATTTATATGTATGAATGTATTTTTGAATTGATTATAAATTGATATTTTTTTATGAAGCTTCCCTCTCGTTTCGTGAGGTTGGTAGTGGTACACATTCCCTTGGAGGGCCATCAATAGGTGGTGGCCAATTGCGTGAGGGTGGTGATATGCATTCCCTTAGAGGCTAATCAATGGATGGTCATGTTCGTTCTCAACCAATCGGTGGTCGATCTGGTTCTCAACAGTCTCAGGGTGGGCAAGATGCTAGCCAACCATATCGAGGTAGCCATCAACTTGAATATTTTTTTCATTCAATTTGTACAAATTTGTTTACATTTTTTTTAATATACAAAATTTTATATATTGATGCAGAGATTGAAAATGTTGCTCCAAATGTTGCTGAAAAATGAGGAAGGAAAGAACTTGTTATTCAAGAAGAAGGTTGTACACCAACCATGACTTATCCATCTGACATTTCCGATATACATTGGGAATAAAAAATGCAACAATGCATCTTAAAAAGGTGTCAAAATATTAATACAAAATTGAAGAGGTATCTCGTGTCTTTAAAACTCCTTGCTGAGTGTTGAGAAAGCTTGGAAATAGTTACTCACTCTTTAAGCAAACTAGTAGATGTGTACCTAAAGCTTGGACCAACCACTGATACTTTTGTAGAAGTGATGAGAAAAATACTGGAAACTATGATGGGTCCTGATACATGGGAGGTTGTTAAACAAAGAGTTACAACATAAATGGCCAAGTCTATGCTTAATTTCAAAGAAGGGCTGAAAATAAAGATGTTAAAGGTGCAATATTTCAAGCACCCTAATATATAAGTTGGCCATTTGTATGATAGGCACCTTGCTGCCTATGGAAGACTTCCATGTAAAGATGAGGTTCTGCTTTATTTTGTAAAATTATTTTATGCAGAATTCTTTATGGGAATGAAACCCAATTATAATGACATTCCCTCTGAATTTTTTGGTCCCAAGAAAGGTTGATTGTGTGATCGTATGGGCACTAAGCATGATGCTGAGTTGCCTCACCCAGAGCCTCCATTGGTTAATCGACCTCTTCGTGTCGAAACTTCTGATCAAAGATGGATGCCACTTCTCAAATTAGTCGAGAATCAAGGGATGAAATCATTGAAAATGTTCAAAGTGGACTCGGTGGAGTTGATGTTTGTTTGAATCAACAAAAAGCATGAGATAATGCACGTGCTAATTTTGTGTATCATACATATTAAGAGATAGACAACATGGCTTTTGAATATCTCATAACATATGCAAAGAATTGTTGCAATGGTTGGCAGGACCTAATTATTCATGAACAAGAGGGCATGCGATCGGTATGTCTTAATGGTTAGGGCGGTTATTTTAATAGATGTAAAACTTTTAATAAATACATATATACATACATTTATTTGTATACATTAATCTAACAAAAATGTATCATTATATGTTAACACCATTTGCAGTTCTCACGCTAGATGAATGAATATGTTATTATCACAGTCGGAGCCTCCGATTCACACAATCAAGATGGTTCTCACCATCAAGATGATATGTTGGCACATGTTAGTGTTTTTTAAGTGAACATGATGATGTAAAATTATTTTTTATCTATTATTATATATATCGAAACATGATGACATATTTTTAAAATAAATAATTGTGCACATATTTACATGTATATATAATTAAAAGTTAACAGATTTTGATTCTGTTCGATGTTTTTGGGATGGAGGTACCTTCTTCTACCTTGGGAGATGTTCCAAATCCACCATCACAAGTATGAAATTTTTTTCACTTTTAAATATGTTTTTAAGTTATAGATTGCAGCTCAAAAGTTCCATTAAAAAATGAGATCTCTAGATCTTGAGTTATTTTACAATTTTTTCTTTTTTTTTAATTTTAGGTTTTTGGATATTTTCTTTCAAAGCCAGCCTTAGGAGATGTGCCAGATCCACCATCACAAGTATTCAATTTTTCACTTAAATATGTCTAAGTTATAAGTTATAAATTGAAGTTAAAAAGTTTTATTATAAAATGAGATCTAGATCTCAAGTTATTTTATACTTTTAAATCTTTTTAATTTTAGGTTTTTGGAGATGATTTCGCTTCTCCACGGACCATAGCGATGGAGTGTATGATGGAGATAGGAACATCCACACCATTTGAATGATTTGAACAAGTTGTCTAAATTTTTTTTAATATTATTGAAAATTAGTTTATATATGCATTTTCATTTGAAAAATTTTACTATATATGTGTGTGTGTGTGTGTGTGTGTGTGTGTGTATTGCACATTTTACTGTGGAAGATGTTCCTGTGGAGGAATTTTTGACGGATGAGAAACAAAACAAAATGGAGAGGGAACCACATGAGGTAATGCAGTATTTTATTTTTATTTTTGTTTTGTTTTTTTACATGAAGTTATATATTCTAATTCAATTTTAAAACATTAAATTTTAATGTTTGTACACATTATGTACAGGTTCTCCATGCTTCAAAGGATAGCACGAGGATCATGGCTTTGTTGGCAGAGACGCTAGATCCATCTGTATTTGATGGATGATGCGCATGTGTGCAACATTATATTTGATATATCTAGTCTTAAATTTACTTTTTTATATATAGTCTTATATATGCAGTCATATTTACTTTTCTATATAACTTGATACTTGTAACACAATATATATACTTTTATTGTTCATGTGAGATACAAATTTTGGACATATTTTACTATTTGGATATATAGTTTTAAACTACATTTACTTTTATCAAGAATGATTTTAAATTTTGGATAGTTACATTTGGCATGTGATCACATGTTGTGATATATAATGGTTTGTTTTTAAAACTCAAGTTGTCATTTTATTTTTTAAATATAAAATGAATCTAGATGGAGGTTTCAAATTACAAAACACATGTACATGTGTGTATATTTTGGATAGTTGAACTACATTTTGCATGTGATCACATGTTTTGTTTTTTAAACTCAAGTTTTCATTTTATTTGTTAAATATAAAATTCAAATCTAGATGGAAATTTCAAATTTTACAAAACACGTGTATATTTTGGATAGTTCAACTACATTTGGCATGTGATCTAACGTTGTGATATAATGATTTCTTTTTAAATTGGATAGTTCAACTACATGTGGCATTCAATCTCATGTTGTGATATAATGTTTTGTTTTTAAATTGGATAGTTCAACTACATTTGGCATGTGATATCATGTTGTGATATAATGTTTTGTTTTTAAAACTCAAGTTGTCATTTTATTTGTTAAATATAAAATGAATCTCTAGATGGAAATTTCAAATTACATTTTCACAATGTGTATATTTTGGATTGTTGAACTACATTTGGCATGTTATGGTGATATAATGTTTTGTTTTTAAAAAAATTTCATTTTATAAATTTTATAAATATAAAATGAATCTCTCTAGATGGAAATTTCAAATTACAAACCATGTACATACATGTGTATATTTTGGATCTAGTTGAATTACATTTGGCATGTAATCACATGTTGTGATACAATGTTTTGTTTTACGATATAATGTTTTGTTTTTAAAATTCAAGTTGTCATTTTATTTGTTAAATATAAAATGAATCTCTAGATGGAAATTTAAAATTACATTTTCACAATGTGTATATTTTGGATGGTTGAACTACATTTGGCATGTAATTGTGATATATTGTTTTGTTTTTAAAATCCAAGTTGACATTTTATAAACTTGTTAAAAATATAAAATGAATCTCTCTAGATGGAAATTTCGAATTACAAACCATGTATACATGTGTATATTTTGGATAGTTGAACTCCATTTGGCATGTGATCACATTTTGTGATATAACGTTTTGTTTTTAAAACTCAAGTTTTGGATGGTTGAACTACATTTGGCATGTGATTGTCATATAATGTTGTGCGTTTAAAATTCAAGTTATCATTTTATAAAATTGTTAAAAATATGAAATGAATTTCTCTAGATGGAAATTTCGAATTACAAACCATGGATTTTTCGAATTACAAACCATGTATACATGTGTATATTTTGGATAGTTGAACTACATTTGGCATACGAAGTAGTGTTGTGATATAATGTTTTGTTTTTAAAACTCAAGTTTTGGATGGTTGAACTACATTTGGCATGTGATTGTGATATAATGTTTTTTTTTTTTAAATTCAAGTTGTCATTTTATAAACTTGTTAAAAATATAAAATGAATCTCTTTAGATGGAAATTTCAAATTAAAAACCATGTATACATGTGTGTATTTTGGATAGTTGAACTACATTTGGCATGTGATCACATGTTGTCATATAATGTTTTGTTTTTAAAACTCAATTTGTCACTATATTTGTTAAATATAAAATGAAGTTGGGATGTACATGAAGAGTGAATGTTATATAATTTTAGGACATGTATGTATCTATTATTTAGGTGATATTTAAGTACAATACATATCGATTTTTTAATATATAAAAACAATCATAAAATGTACATGTCAGAAGCCATACCATGGCCCCGCGCCAGCGGCAGAAACCCATTAGAGGTAGCTACAGAGGTGTGTTTTCAGGCCGCTCTCACTGTGGCAACGACCAATGATTGGAATCCACCGAGGGCTCTACATTTGATAGCCATGAGGTGTTGGCTCCTCGAGCATTTGATAACATTCATGTGGAGACTATTTTTCCTTCGGAGAATCCCAAGGGTAGAAGAGGCAGGATATCCACTATTCCATAATTTGTGCAGCCTTTACCTAGGAAAACCAACCCGCTTCCGTGTTGCGGGAGCCTCATGATGAGGTTGTGTGTTTAAGCAGGGATCACATCAACGATCGGAGATTACAATTTGGAGTACCCAATCACTCCCATTCTCCATGCGACCCCTCCGAAGCCTCCTCAAATTCCCACGGCGGAGGAGGAAGCCATTGCTAGAGAATATGGGTGCCTGATAGAAGAAGAGGACCAGGCGATGAACGAATATGAATGAAATCCACGATTGTCACCTAAGGATATACTTCAACGTTTTTGTTTTTAAATGGGCCACTGAATATCTTGTATTACAAGACAGGATGACACTCTTAAGGGGTTGGTTTCCTCTTTTGAGGCAGCCCCAAACTCGGTTTATTTGGAACACTACCAAGGCATCGATAGGCTAAGCACTTGTTGCCATCTCTGCCCATTGCCTCTGTACAATTTTTCATGTTTTTAATATACTTTACCCCAAGTTACAAACAAAAAAAAGCTCACATGAATATATGTACATAAAAATGATTGAATTACATGTTTGAATATATGTTAAAACGATTGAAGTAAAATACATATTGATTTATATATCTAAAAAAATCATAAGATTCTAGGTGTTCTTAGATTTGTCAAACAATCGTAAAATTTTAACATTGTATTCTAGAACATAGATATCTAGTACACCACATTTTTCATTAATGCACATAGAAAAGTTACTTTCAGTTGATAGTAAATTGGAAATTACAAAACACGTACCACACATTTTCCATTCAATATTGAATATTATAATTTAATTTTAATAAACACGTGTCTAAAACAAAATCATGCAACTTCAAATTTGCATTATATCAACTATGCTAGATACACAGATATGTACATTTTGCAATAATGACATTATGAAAAATTGTACCACATAATGTATGAAATCGTTTAGACCAGATAATCTAGACATGTGTATGTGTACACGTGTATAAATTACTTGTGTGCATGTCGTCAAACAATGTACATGTGCAAACACTTGTACAGATAACATAAAAAGGAAGTTCAATTATTAGTTGAGTTCTAGAATTTCTAAAATATGAATCCAAAGAGAATAAATTGTTCGCCAGTTCAATCAAAAAAATTCCAATGGAATCCCATCTTCAATGATCTACTCATGATCAACTTTTGACATTTTCCATTTCTTAATTTTCATTTTTTTTCTTTGATTGAACTTTTATCAACTTTATGCGTGCTGCATACACCATGTAACTATATTGACAACTTATGACATCAGGTTCATAGTCTCGAAAGTAAAAAAAATCCCCGCTTTGATTTATTTGTCTGTAAAAATAACCTTTCAGTATAATAGACCCTCTATCATATGTAAACTCGTGATCATCACAGTTGTCTAATAATTTCATATTTCGTTTAATGCAACGCATAAAATAATAATTCACATTTCCATCATTCATAGTAGGTGAAATTAAAGCAAAAACATCTCCTGCATAATAAAACAAACTTATGTATTTAAATTTAGATCATAATTAACATGAAAAATTAACTTTAAAATTAACATGTTTACTTGATTTTATTATCTATTTCTAGATCTCTTTCATTTGAAAGAAATTGAAATGTTACCTTCTCTAACAAGATCAGAAACTCGATCACCATCAGATAATATTGAAGTCTCCTCTGATTTCATTTCTTAAAAGCTTGCAACAAAAATTTTCACCTTTGTATTTATTTCTGTGTGTTGCCAATCTTTTACATAGATTTTGTTTTCACAAACATCATTGGATTCTATGTTGTCTATGAAAACATCAAAAAAACAATAATATTTTCTTTTATCCAATGCAAACACATTTCTGGACAACTTTGTTTTAATTGAATGCAATTTTTGAGTCCCTTTTATTGTTTCAATGTCATCTCCAATTGATCTATCTACATCTTGGACCCCAATATGCCAAAATTTCCTATATGGAAAATTCAAAGAATAATATAAATATGATATCAAAATGCCATCAAATATATAATCATTGTGATAAATGTACTGTTTAAAATTAGAAATCCAATAAAAATAAATTGAATGTACCTTTGTACTTCCCTTGATCGGTTAGTCTCATGGCTTAGTGTAGCAATGCACCATTGAACAACTTCTTCAACTGAGACAAGTTGGTTTACAAAGTGGTCCATATGATCTCTTCGAAATGATCATTTTATGCATGCCCCTGCACCATCATGTTCTCCTTTTCCATGACCAGTCTCAAAGAAATTCCAAGAATGTTTAGTGTGGGGTTTCATATGAAGACGACACAACCAAAAGAATGATCATGAAGATTTGAATTTACTTGCGCATCCATCTGACCATATCCAATGTTCGTTGAATTTTATTCCACAAATTTTCAAGGAGTCATAAATATTTTCAAAACGGTGTTGTAAAAAATATGTATCATGTGTCCAATCGTCACTAATATAAAAGTGATAGTCTTTAATAACATGTCGATTTTCACTGGTTCTTTATATATGATCAACATTTTTTTAAGCATGTCTATATATAATATGGACGAGCATAGACTTGGTCAGAGTGATGATAGCATTCACTCTGAATTTATTTTTTTGGAACAAATGTGTAGTTTTCCGCAAAATCAACTACTGACAAAATGGTCCCTTGTGGAAAAAATTCATGGGATTTTTTGAATTGAAAGTTCTTCCATCGAGATATATGGGAATGCTTGGTGTATTTATAAATTTCCGCCTTAAACTTTCTCAAAAAATCTATCACAAAAATTTCTTCTTCTTGTAAATCAATTCTTTTATCACTTGTAGTACTACTTGAACCTTGAATCGATGTATGGATATATTCATATCTCTTCCATTTTTCTTTCGTGTTGGAAAATGATTGATCATTTATATCAGTACGATATTTTTTTTTTCAATTTAGTCAAATTTCCACAATCATCACATTTTTTACCACCAACACATTTCTTTTGGTAAAATAATTAATGGATTTCTCTTCCACATAGAATTTGAGATATGAAATAATGGATAGTGGAAGGATGAGGTGAATCTTTCCAAAAAAATTTACCAAAATTAAGGAATGTGTCATAATATAAATGAAACTCCACATGATAATGACAACAACAGGTCTGGTGTACGGTGATAGGTTTTACATAGCATGGTTTTTGTTGCACAAAATAACTGATTGAGACATCAATTTCACGATTCTCTTGTTTCAACTTGTTGAAAAACTCTATCTGAGTGGTTTCCAAGAAATGTTTTGGATATTCTTCGTACTGATTTCATGCTATTATTCTTCGCATCACATCCCTTGCTTTTGGTGAAACACGTGAATTTTTCATCCAATATTCATATATTACTTTTTTAACAATTTCTCCAAGTCTATCTTTTTATGGTTGCCTACAAAATAGCTGTCCAACAAGTGAGTTCATCATTTACATCTATTTACAACTGAAATATCCAATGTTTCTATAAATTTTTTCGTGAGGTTCCTAATGCTCGTGCCATAGATTTTACCAAGCGTTTCTCTTTATTACTTAATGAAACCACTTCCATATGTATTACTCTACATGCATTTGAAGCATTTTTATTTCTATATCTTCTAATTTAATTTAGAGCAC
The DNA here is from genome assembly GCA_034641835.2 of Pinus albicaulis. Lineage (NCBI taxonomy): Eukaryota > Viridiplantae > Streptophyta > Pinopsida > Pinales > Pinaceae > Pinus > Pinus albicaulis. The sequence goes on along the minus strand of CM076582.1, from coordinate 1,103,308,538 downwards.
TATTTATATTTTGTATCACATTTTCCTTCATTCTTTTTATTCTTTTTTTGATTTTCGAATACCCAATAATGTCATAGCTTCTTTTAATTTCCTTGATGTTAAGAGACCTTTCAACAATTGGGCTTGAACTGCCACAGTTTCATTTTTGAAGAATGAATCAATAATGTGATTAACACGATATCGTATAACATCGTCAGCTTTTTTATCTCCATATGTGTGGCTGTTAACATTTTATAACATCTCATCATCTATATTTATTTCATCTGTACATTTTTGAATTAAATGTACATAATAATTTTAAATATTCAATAAATAACTAAATTAATAAATATGTATGATTTCAATAATACACATGTATTTAACATAGATATATATACATACCTGGTGATTCAATTTCTTCACTTGAATTTCTTTCAACATTTTCACCATCTTCAATCATTGGTTCAATATCTCTTTCACTTTCCCTTTCAAAATTTTTTATCTCATCATCAATGTTTTGAGGAATATCTCTCTTTGTTTATATTGCAAAATATTTTTCAAATTAGTTCGTCAAATAAAAATTAAGTTTCACAATTTACACTAGGAAAATTTTAAATATCAAATTTATAATATTTACATTTACATACCTTCTTCAACTTCTATTTGAGGTTGATTTTCTGTTTCAATATTTGAGCGTTCCTCGCCCCTTTTTTGTGATATTCTCTCCCCTGTTCTGTACATTCCTCAGGGTCTCTTGTTCGATCATATTTTCTCTTGAAATTCCTTCAATTTCCCATGATAATTGAGTATGAAGCTCACAAAATTTCCTTCAAAATTTTAGGCAAAAACTCAATTAAAAAAAGCATCACAAAATATTTAATTTAAAAAAAAACTCATTTTAAAAATTTTGCACAAAAGACATCCTTCGATCCAAAACACTTACTTTAAAAAATCTAAGAAAAAAATGTCTTTTAAAAATGAAATGAAGCTCAAAATATATCCTTCCAAGTCCTGCAAAAAAAATTCATTTAAAAAGTTGGACAAAAACTCATTATAAAATATTTACTTCAATCCGAATCCAATCACTCAGGTGTTGCGACTGCGATTTTGAAGACAATGCCATGTTTCTCCTGCTCCAGCACACATGGCCCCTCTAGAGACCATCCTAGAGGCGAACCCTCATTCTGATCAGGCCCAATATTTCTCGGATCTGATCAGTTCTTTAGATCCTCCTCGCCCTAGACCGACGATCTCGAAATTTGTTAAGAAAATTGATGGTATCTAGGGAGCCTCTCTTCCTATCACTATTTTGCGTATGGCTTCTATTTCTCTTTCCGAGAAGGGTCTCATTGGACATTTCACTGGTATGTGTCCCTCTTTGAAGACTGTACAAAAAAGGGTCGAGCGCAACTGGGCATACAGAATCAGCGGAAAAATCTCAATCAGTTTCTGTGGTAGAGGCTATTTCACTCTCCATTTTGAAACAAAAGAAGATTAGGATCTGATATTCCAAAAAGAACCTTACTTCATGGATACCAGAGGGCTCTACCTCAATAAATGGACTCCATATTTTGACCCTGAACTTGATGTTCTAAACGATGTCCTAGTTTGGGTTCGACTTCCTCACCTCCCTTTGCACTGTTGGGGTGATGATTCCGTTCATTCTATTGGAAACGCAGTAGGAAAATTCATCGATCGAAGTGAGCCAAAGAAAAACATGCAAGCTTGTGCCGGGATCTGCATTGAAGTGGATATGGGTAAAAGTCTTCCTGAAGCGATCAAGCTTAAAGTTGACAACTGGACCCACATATCACAGCTAGACTACGATAAAATCCCATTAAAGTGCAAGGTATGTAATGAATACGATCATTTTTCTAATATATGTTCCAAAGTTATTGATATTGAAATCCCAGATCCAGAAACTCAATGGGAAACCATTAAAAAAATGAAGACTGCTTTGAACCCTAGAAACCCCAGAAATCCTTCAGCGCAATCTACCCATCTCCTCAAAGAAACCCTATCCATTCCCTCTCCTTCCTCCCAGCAACCCTCTGACCCTTCCCAAAAACCCTCTGAACCATCCCTCAATCGTTCCTCCACTGCCTCCCTTGCCTCTACCAATTCATTTTCCTCCCTCGCCCTCTCTAAAGATGACCCTCCTTAGCCCTCCATCCCCATACATCCCTCATCCTCTCAACTCTCTCCCTCTAAATCCTTCCCCCCCAACTCTCATCCATAACCTTCCTCTGCGTGGATCACTAGAAGCACAACAAAAGAGCACAGAGTCATTTTGGAAATCCTTAAAAAAACTGGCCCCAGAAGGAAGTCCTCTAAACATCACAAAGATGAAGCTTCCCAAAAATATATAGCCCTTGGAAGCCATCATCCTCTTGAAACCTTCATCCTAGTGCAAAAAAACAAAGAAGGAAGACAAAATTAAAAAGGATGGAAGACAGGTCATCACCCTGCATTCCTGAAATGATGAAAGCCCTCTCTTGGAATTGTAGGGGCTTAGGGCACCCCTCAAAAAAATCATCTCTAAGAGACCTAATGAATCAAGAAAAACTTGATATCATTCTCCTTTAAGAAAATAAACAAGGATATCATTACATGGAAAGAATTATAAGTAGAAGGAAGGACTATACAAGCACCCACATGGAATCTAGGGGAGCCTCGGGAGGAATAGCTGTCATTTGGAAACAGAGTGTTTGGGAGAAAAAAAGAGTTGTCAAAACTCAAAACTAGATCAAGGTAAACCAATAGAGCACTAAAGAGAACACTGAGATCATTTTATATAACATTTATGGGCCTAATCACCACAGGGATAAAGAAGCTTGCTGGAATACAATGAAAACTAATATTGACAGTGAAGGTAACAAGAATATCATCATAGGAGGGGATATTAACTTGATCCTGCATGCTACTGAGAAAAGGGGTGGAAGCTTTAGCTCAGATCCTTCAAGAGGACAACTCAAAACCATCATCCAATACCATGATTTGGTTGATGTCATCCCAAAGAATCATAAGTTCACCTAGAGTAATCACAGGATTGGAGTGGGAAACATTATGGAACGACTTGACAGATTCCTGGTGGATGTTCCTGTCCTCTCTTTCTTCTCTGTTTCCTCCTCTAATATCCTCTTCTCCACTCCCTCTGATCACTACCCTGTCACCCTCTCCCTTGGTGACCAACCCTCCCTTGGCCCCCTCCCTTTTAAATATAATCCCCTTTGGAGCGATATCCATGATGCAAAACAACTTTTGTATTCTTCCTGGCAGTAGCATGTCGAGGGGTCTCCCTTGTACATTTGGGAAAAGTTGAAGAAGCTTAGAATGGATTTGAAAGATTGGGCCAAGCTTCATTACAAGGAACCTGACAAAGCTAGAACTTAAGTAAAATAAAAGATAGAGGCAATCCACAATGATATTGATACCCATGGAGTGAATCAAGAAAATTCTAATCAAGAGAAAGAACTTTACTAGCAGCTATATAAAATTAATAGGAAAGAAGGGGATAAGTGGAGGATAAAATCTAGAAAACTGTGGCTTCAGGTAGGAGACAAAAACACTTCTTTCTTCCACAAGAAAGCTACAGTTTGAAAAACAAGAAATAACATATCTTCCATCATTTATAATGAAGGAATAACCCAGACATACCAAGAATATATTAAATTTATTGCCCCAAATCACTACAAAAATATTCTCACTGAAACAACAATGCCTGAGGCCTATTCAGATCTCTTAATCCACCTCCCAAAGCTGATCACAGAGGATATAAACAACACCCTAAAATGAGATATAGAGGAGGCTAAAATTCAAAATTCCATATAGTCTTTACAGCGAGATAAGTCTCTGGGTCCAGATGGTTTCTCCATCAGTTTTTATAGGAACTACTAGGACTTAATCAAAAAATATTTAATCAAAATGATTTAGTGGGCTCAGAGGAAGAAGAATATTGGGGGCCTTACCAACTCCACCTATCTCTCCCTAATACCCAAAGAAAACTAACCCTCCTCCTTTTCAAGGTTCAGACCTATTTCATTATGCAACTCATCTTAAAAAATCATCACTAGAATCCTTTCCACTCGCCTTAAACCCCACTTTCCTAACCTCATCTCTGAAAATCAATGGGGGTTTATCTATCAAAGAAAAATCTCGGACTCCATTCTCCATTCGAGGAAGATGTGAAATGAGAAATTTTTCATCCTGAAGCTTGATCTTGCCAACGCCTTTGACATGGTGAGGCATTCCTTCCTCATCTTTGTCCTTCAAAACATGGGTTTTGACAATGAATTCATTTCCCTCATCAATGCCTGTATTTATAACCCCTAGATCTCTCCCCTTATAAATGGTAGGCCTGCAAACTTCTTTCAATATTCCTGAGGTCCTAGACAGGGTTGTCCCCTCTCTCCCTTTCTCTTTATTCTCATGACCGAATCCTTCAGTAGGGCCCTGGACCACAAGCGCAAAGTTGGTCTCATCACTGGAATCAAATTTTTTAATGGAGTGAAGAACATGAATCATTCTCAAATTGTAGATGACACCCTCCTGATGGGCGGTGACACTCACATAATTTCTCAAAGATTCAAATCTCTTCTTGAAAAATTTATTCTTTAATTAGGAGGGTTGATAAATTATCACAAAAATTTTATTTATGGATGGAACACTACAAAACATACCATTCATAACATTGCACAAACTTTTGGAGTCTCTTACAAACTGAATTGGACATATTTCAATTATCTTGGAATTCCATTCAGCGTTGGGCCTTTGAAGTCTGAGATATGGAACATTACAGTCAATAAAATGAAAAAAAGAGTGCAACAATGGGGATCTTCCTAGTTAAACTTGGCTGGACAGATAATCCTCCTTAAATTTGTTCTCTCTTCTCTTTCTTTGTATCACTTCACCTTGCTCAATGCTCCTATCAGCATACATATGAAAATTGAAGCAGTCTTAAGGCAATTTCTTTGGTAAGGAGGTAAAAATGAGAAGAAGAAATACAACTTAGTCAAGTGGAGACAAGTCATGCAAAATCAAGAAAATGGAGGGCTTAGAGTTCATATCCCAAAACTCTTGAACAACGCCTTTGGGGGAAAAATCATGTGGCGCTTGATCAGTGGGTAGCAATCATGGTAGAAACAAGTTATTTAATCCCAATACCTCAATTCTCCCAGACAAAATCTCCTTGATCACGACATCCAAATAGGCCCTGCTCTAGAATCTGGGTTCTGTGCAAGAAAGCCATCCCTTTTATCAGCAAAAATCTCTCCAAAGTTCCACAAGGGGGAAGCAACACTAACATCTGGAATGAAAAAATTATGGGGAAATCTCCTCTTAAAGAAATTTCAGGCATTATCTGAATTCAACCACCTTTAGAATCTCGACTTAAACTCCATAGATCATATTTCAAGGTGGGATGTGCATTCTAATGCCTAGACTAACTAGAACTTCCCTCTTGTCACCTCACATCTTGAAAAAGATCTCATAAACCTCAAAGTAATGCTTCATGGTGCAGTACCTTTGTTTAAAGGCAGTGAAGACAATATTTGATGGGATCCCTCTGGGTCCTCATACTCTATCAAATTTTCCTACTATCAACTCCTAAAAGAGCAGTTCCCTTCCCCTCAATGGCCAATCCAGAAGCTCATCTGGAAGTCTGAAGAAATACCAAAGTTAAAAATCTTTATGTGCACTCTCCTCATTGGTAAGATCTTAACCTTTGAAAATTTAAGAAAAATAGGTGTAAATGGCCCATCCAGATGCCCCAACTGTCAATGCACAGAAGATACTGCATTATAGCTCTTCCTAAATTGACCTTTTGCAATCCAATGCTGGAAATATCTCACTCCTTTTTCTCAGATTCATTTAGAATCCATCAACACTATTCCCGACTTGATAAAAAATTGGAAAAAAGAATACCCATGGGGGAAAATGAGTAAGAAGATAAATAAAAGGGCCTGGGATACCGTTCCTTATGTGCTTCTCTAGAACATGGCTGGAAAGAAATAAGATGATCTTTAACAATAAGAAAACATCTCAAAGGAAAGTCTGCAACAAGACTTGGAGCCTCACCATAGAAACTATTCTCTCCAAAAGCACAGGCAATATCAAATTCAGTGAACTCCAAGTAGATGAAAGAACTTTCTTGGGAAAAATCTTGGACAACCCCAACCACTTCAAATATTTAGTTACAAAACCTCATCATATAGAAAACTAGAAGATAAGACTAAAAGAAAAAGTGTTTATTAAATGGATCAATAGCCGTAAAAGACCATCTCTCTTCTTTGATGGACCCTCTAAATCAAATCTGGGTATTTCTGGAGCTGGAGGTCTCATAAGAAATGAAAATGGTAATGTCTTGTTCTCCTTTGAATGGGGTCTCAACTCTTTATCTAACAACAAAGCCAAAGCCTATGCCCTCCTCTAAGGTCTCCAATGGATAAAGAGAAACAACATGACTAATGCAATGGTGTTTGGGGATTCAACTATTATCATTAGCATGGTGTTAAAAGACTCCCCAATCTAGAACATATCTCTACACAGAATTATCAGCAAATGCCACACCTTGACTAAAGACATGAACGATATATCCTTCCATCACATTCTCAAAGCTAACAACAAGCTCAGGGATAACTTGGGTAGCAAAGCCTGCAGAATACCAACCAGTCAAATCCATAGTTACGATGGACTATATTTTACTCCTTTACCATGATTCTATTTCTGTCAAAATATCCTCTTCGCTGGATCCTCTATAGGATTCTTCCTGAACATATTGGTCCTACTCATATCCCCATCACCTCCCCTCCCATGAACTCATCTCCTCGATCTCCTAGCCTTAACTCACTCCCATTCCCTCCCCATGTTATTTATACCTCCTTCCTCCTCGGAATGCTTCACCTCTTGTTGTGTCCCTTCTTCTCTATCACGCGCCCCTATCCAGTTGTTGTCCTCAGACTTGTTCCACTGGCCCTCTGCCATACGCTGCTTGCCTCTTCTCCGTTTCCCCTGCTCACTCCCCTGCTATTACCCATTCTCACTCTCCTCCCTTGTTCTTTCCACTTCCCCTAAACCCTCCCGACTACCCTCTCCTCATCCTCCTTCATCATGGCACGTAGTGAAGACTGCCTCCATTGTGCTGACCTGCAAGAAAAAATGGATCAGATCCATGCACAACATAAGCTCTTGGATGAAAAGAAACAAGTAGATATGAATCTCCTTCAACACAGGGCATCGTCACTCCAGAATCAATTCAATGAGCTCTCCAATCATTGCTCACATGTGGAAGAATCTATTCATATTCTAAAATATATTCTTGAGAAACGTTCAACTCCAAGTTCAAGTTCCAACAATGTGAGAAATGTTGGTCCTAAAGATAACATTGATGCATCAACCAAACGGCCAATTAGCATCGACTGATCTGCATTCCACCTCTCTCCTTTCATCATATGTCTTTTAAATTTGCTTTCCTACTTTCTCATTTTTTTAGAATATATCCTGAATCTACATTGCAGTATAACTTGAACAGTCAACATCACGGAGGCTTATCATTTTGTGTTAGCTACTCTCTTTGTTTGCCCACATCTTCAGCAGATTATAACAAGGAATCCTTCCTTTCTTTTTTTTGAATATAATATATCACCTGATTTTGTTAATATATATATATATATATATATATATATATATATATATATATATATATATTTTTTTTTTTTACTTCAACCCAAAACATGTACTCTAAAAAAATGTCACTTCAAAAAATACCTTCAAAAAATTTCCATTGAAAATTAAGCCCAACCTCTTAGAAAATATCACTTTAAAAAATACCTCCAAAAACTGTCCTTTGAAAATTAAGTCCAAAAACCTCTAAAAAAATTTCTCTAAAAACAAAATACCTCCAAACAATGTCCTTCAAAAATTAAGCCCAAAAAACCTCTAAAAAAATTATCTTTAAAAAATACCTCCAAAAAATGTCCTTTGAATATTAAACCTAAAAAGAGTCCTTTGAAAATTAAGCCCAAAAACCTCTAAAAACAAAATACCTCCAAAAAAATGTCCTTTGAAAATTAAGCCCAAAACCTCTAAAAAAAAAATACCTCAAAAAAAATTTCCTTCAGAAATGAAGCCCTGAAACCTATATAAAAAAAATACTACCAAAAAAATGTCCTTCGAAAATTAAGCTCAAAAACTCTGAAAACAAAATACCTCCACAAAATTGTCCTTTGAAAATTAAGCCCCAAACCTCTAAAAATAAAATACCTCCAAAAAAGGTCCTTTGAAAATTAAGTCCAAAAAGTATCCAAAAATGTATCACATACCTCCAAAAAATGTCCTTTGAATATTAAGCCAAAAAGAGTCCTTTGAAAATTAAGCCCAAAAAAGGTTCTTTGCAAAATCAACCCAAATGAAGAAATGTGTGAAATTATGCGAAAATAATGAATCTATTTAGGCCTATTTGTATGGCCGCGAAATGATTTTTTGGAGGGGCTTCATTGAATTTTTTGAGCGACGTAAAGTCAATTAAAAGTTAGGCCAAAATTTTGTAAAAGCTTAGGTCGAACTTTTGTGTCGTTAGAATTAACGGGCTGTCCGGACAAAAAACAAGTCGGCCGAACTTTTTTAAAAGTTTGGCCGAACTAACACGTCTGCAATTACACAACAACTCAGCTCTAAACATATTTATTCAAATTTGGACTGATTAAACTCCATGAAACTTTATGAATTAACTATCAAAACTAAGACAATAATTTGCAAAATTCAATCTACTTTCAGGACATATAACTTTTATGGAATTTCATAAATATTTACTAATTGTAATTAATTTTGTAATAAAATGGGTGCAAACAATTTCTGAACGACAATATGATTCAGTGAAATCAATATTCTTTATCTTCCAAAATACACTATAAAAAATTTGAAAAAATTATGGTGCATTACATTGGTCCGTCGTCTGTAATGGGTAGTTTTTAGATTTTTAATTGATAACTTATATGTTGAGAAATTTTGTGCGAGCCGAAACATATTCAAAATATGCAGTTTTTTCATATTGGATCTGTTCAAAAAATTCTAGTAATTATGATATGCATCAGTTGGTTTCTTAAATATAACGACACCGAAGTAGACTTTGTTTAGATTGTTGTAACACGTTTTGTTTCTCAAAAACACAAAGTTTTCAAAGAATACACCAACACGTTTGAACATGAATTTTTATGAATCCTTTGATTATTAAAGAACACACACTCAAAGAAATGTTAAGTTTACATATCAAATGTGTATAGAAAATTTCCAAAAAATAAGTAATAGAAAGCTAATAAAATTTCTAACAACTTTTATTTTTATCACAAAATGAAATTCTAAACAGAAAAATTGTTTTGGCTTGTAGAAAGTTGATGAATAGAAATTAAAAAAAAAATAAAAAAAAAAAATAAAAAAAAAATAAATAAATTAAAAAAAAAAAAAAAAATGATATTTTTTCTCAAAAGAGGGAAAAAAGTGTAACCCAACTTCACATTTTCACCCAAATTTTGATATTATGTTCTTGTATCATGACTTGTTTATGTTATGGACATGTAATGTTGAGTGATACGTGAGAGAAATAAAAGCAGTGTGATTTGTCACATGCTGGGACAAGCACGGATAGTGGAGAGACACTAGAAGCAATTTTTCATAGTAGAGACAATGCAGTTTCTGGATGTTTACTAATTTTATTGTGTATATGTTGTACATGTTGTACCTGTGATGTTGTATACATGAGCTGTTGCGTATATATGGTGTTGTGTACATGTCATTTATGTAGTGTTGTGTACAGATGGTGTTGTGCGGATGTTGGATATGTTGTTTTGTGTACAAATGGTGTTGCGAGCATGTTGGGTATGTGAATTTGTGTACATATGGTACTTTTTGCATGTTGGATATGTGGTGTTGTGTGCAAGTGGTGTTGTGTATATGTCGTGCATATGGTGTTGTGTACACGTCATGCATGTGGTGTTGTTTACACTTTATGCAGGTGGCACTATATACAAGTGCTATTGTGTACATGTTATACATGTTGTGTTGTGCACGTGTCATACTATGTTATTATGTTTAAGGGATTCTGTAGTTATTGTATCATGACATGTGTATTCATTGTGACGTTGTACTATGTGTACGTATATGTATTATGTTGTACGTCAGGTGTAGGTGTATGTATTGTGTTATGTTATACACTGGTTGTAAGTGTATGTGTTGTGATGTATACTATGTGTATGTATATGTGATTGAAGAGTAGAGCAGGATATAGGTGCTTTCCAGATGTGGAAACCAATCTAGTGTGTGTATGGAAAGGATAAATGATAAAGGTATAAGTAAAGGATCGATTAAAAGATAAGTATCAATATTTTATTATGCATGTGATATATCATTATGATTTATGATGGTTACATGTGATATATGACTCTGCATTATGATGATTGAATGTGATTCATGATTTTGACCTATAATGGTTGTGTTCTAAGCTAAATGAATGTGATATGTTTTAACATGATGATTTGGTAAAGAGCCGGTTTGGCTTGTTGTGATAGGAAGTGAACATAAGTGCAAGTGTGCCTTATTGATGGGACACCAATGAGATATGATTTGGATTTATTTTGAATCTAATGGGAATTATGTGCTTGGTACAAGAAATAATGGAAATTCTCGGACTGGGTGGTTAAAACCGACTACAAGAATTAGCAAAATCAATGAAAGGAATTAGAATAGGAAGCAATGTGTTGGTAAATCACTTTAGGAGCAGGGTCGTTATGGGACACTAGTACCCAATAGTGTCCATTGTTTTCCATGACCATGCTATGACCTATATGATGGTTTTGAGGCAACAACATGCCTTGTTTTTTAGACCTTCTGATGCGAGGAAACCTTTCCAAGGGATGGGTTGACCGAGGTACTATGTAGCAGAGAAAGGGATGCCTACAGAACTTGGAAGGCATGTGACTTCATGGAAGGGGGTGACCGGATTGACCGAGGGACTATGTAGCAGATAAAGGAAGGTTAGGGGATGGATTTGTTTTGGTCATTATCATTCCTAGATGGAATGAGATGCACATTGGGAGTGTGCCCTAGAACAATGAGACGATAGCTATTCACTGAGAAGACAAGTGGCACAATATTGTAGCGTTGGAAATTGGATCCAGACTTAGACTTTGGCAGTGGATTCTAGACTTTTTGTTAAGGATGTGAATCTCATTATTACTTTGAGGGTGGAGGTGTGAGCCTCTGGATTCCCTTATTGATTGATATGGGCATCATATCCTTTTATTTGATGGTTACAGAAAATGTGTGTATGTCATATCCTTTTATTTGATGGTTACAGAAAATGTGTGTATGTGTATATCATTATAAATAATGTATCGAGCTGGATTTATAAAGATCATTAGACACCTTGATTACTTGTTGGTTGAAGAAAATGTGCATAGCTATATGTGGTTTTTAATTTAAAAACTATAATGAGTTGTGTAATAAAGCTCCAATACATAGTATATTTTTCATGATTTTAGTAGGTGATCATTGTAAACACTGCAACAAGTTTTGTTAGAAAGCTCCATGGGAAGTACTTTTTTTTTGTGGTCTTGCTGGTTATAGGTGTCATTGAACATCAAGGACATTGTTCCCATAAGGGGGATGGGTTTGTAATAGTTTTTAGTTAAAATTTCATGTCATAAAGTTAATGAAGGAAAAAATAAGACCAAGGTCATTGGACAAGTATTCCAAGTTGAATGGCGGGAAAAACATCCTAGTGGGTGTTCATTTGGTAATTATGGTTGAGAAAAATTATAAAATACAATGAAAAAGACTTTGAAAAGGAAAATAGGCATTGGAAATTTATTTATGAAAATAAAGCAAAATAGGAGAAAAGGAAGGTGAAAGGTCACAGGTTGCATGTGCAGAGGAAAATGAAGGAAAAATAGAGGAAATTGAAGAAAATAAAGGCATCTTTGATAAAAAAGCTTTTGAGGATCAGTTCATGGAATTTTTCAATTATAATTTTTGTCAGTTTAGTTTTAGATTTCTCTCTATATTCTCTCTACTCTCTCATACTATTGCACACTTAGAGTGTTCTTGGAGCACTCTAGAATTGGGGGAAGGAATACAATGGAAGGACAAAAAATCATAGGGAAGAGAATATCAAGAAAGGAAGAGTTGGATCAAGTGGATACAATGGGATTACTTGTAGGTATCGAGTTGTATATATGATTTCCTTCCTAGTTTTGGCGTGCATGGTTCATGCATGTGTGTTTTTGGTTCCCTTGTTGTCACTCGAATGGGTTTTGATAGGTGTGACACAAGTTTGCATCTTTGCCTTTCCATTTCTAGATAGCCATGGTGTGATGGGGTTTCTATTACTTGGTTGAGATTGATTTTTGGATGGTTTTGTAACTAAGTGGGGTGGTCTTGGGAAAAATAAAAAGGCCTAGGAATCCATAGACCGATAAAAGTGGGATTGTGGTAAATCATAGTTTTGTGTACCCTGATTGGGCCTAAGAATCCTCGACGAGTAAATGGAAGGATATACAGTAAAGCCTAGAGGATGGAGACGGAAAAATTCCTCTTGATTTAGGTGGAGATTTTTGGAGGCATCCATGCTTGTATAAGCGTATTGATCCTTAGAATGGTATATGGTGAGATTGCGGTAAACCCTGGTAGTGCATGTTTCTTGTTTGGGCCAAGGAATCCCTTGGTAGGATTGTGGTAAATCTTGGTTGTATATATGAGGGTTTCAGGCCTAGGAATCATTGAATGGTATTATTGGGCTATATAGTAAATATTGAGGAAGCCTTGGTTCATTTTGTTGTGAGTCCAAAATTCATGCTTGGAATATGGCACATGGGTGATTAGCTGAAAGAAGATTTGGTTTAGCCCAATCTAGGGTCAAATGGTACATTGAAGTCCCTGACTTGGTTAGATTTTCATATGTTAATAAGAGCTATTTTTATCTTATGTATGATGTGTAAATGTACTTGTTATTATGTGGCTTTAATGGTTGATCTATATTAGTTAATATTATGGTTATATGTTGGTTATAAGTATGGTTTCATGATAGATTCTAGTTATGGCTCTTAACATTTTTTTATTGGTAAATGAAATGCTATTGAATGCATGACCTAATACATGTTATTTCAGCTAATATGAGAGGGAATTAGTCCTTCTTCATGATTCTAAGAAAAGTATGAGACCCCTATGTTCAAATGTGTATTTATGACCTATAGATTTCATGTTCATCATGTGTTTGATGGAATGTATGTCATGGTTATGCTTGGTTAGGTCAAGTCCTTGATCAAGTTTTGCATTAGAGGCTTTTTCTTGGTGTCATTTATAGTCTTAGAAAGTCTCATCAATTTCTAGGCAGTGTTCTAGAGACTAGCCCTGAGAAAGTGACTCAAATCACCTCTTCACAGGAAGAAAACTGGTTGAAAAATACTAGAGTATATCCCTTGCAGGATTATGGGAACGAATAGAGGCCTAGAGTCACATGGATGTAGGCTTGTGCATTCGACTAGGGGTTTTTTTGTGAAAAAACAAGTTTACTCAGGGGTTGCGAGCCTGGAGTTGTTGGTTATCTGTTGGGAGTCCTGTAGCTCCTAAGGAAGGTCAGTTTTATTTCAATTCATCAATTCCACTTACGTACCTCTACCTACAAGTTTGATTCATATCATAGTAACTCTTCATCACATATTTACCCTAGTGGACCAGTAAGCTTGGGTATGTGGGGGATGAGGGCATTACATCCTTAAACAAACAAACTATGTAATAATTCATAATCACACAATTTTTTGCTAGTGGTTGTGCTCCACAAATATCAGTATGCCAAAAACATGAAATCATGCTCATAGAGTATAATGTGCATGGAGCATAAAAAGCAACTTTGGACTCTAGGTTGTAGTAGTACAACTTTGATTATATAAGACTCATGTTCGCTTGATAAATCTCTAAACATGTACCAGAGCATAAATTCCATGAATTCTTTCCTTATCAAATACAAGGTGAGAAGATGAAGTACACTTCATTGTGAGACTAGCTAATACTCTAAAATAAGCTCTATGGTATGACCTATAAATATGCCTCACAGTTTTATACCAATCCCAAGAAGTAATCCATCAAAAAATTATTTTCTCTCTCACAAGAGTCTTATGCTTGAAACATTTGTGTGAATGCAGATTCTTATTTCCAAAATTTTTAAAAGGATGAAGATCATACCAATGATCTTTCTCATTTCCAAATCTATCACAATATTGACATCTAGAAATTTTCTGTGGGACAACATTATCTATAAATATAGCAACACAAAACTATATAGGCTTTGAAAAATCATGAACATGAAAGAAAAAATCTTTATCATATCCCAAACAAGTTATTATTTTTTTATCATGATTTCTTCCCAATGTCTTATAAAGGTTTTGGGAACAATTGGTTTCATATATGTATGCAAATGACTCTAGTAAAAAATATCTTTGTTGGAGTACTAAACATGACTTTCCGCTACATTCAAATTTGATCCTAAAATGGTATGATCCATCTCAGAGTGTTAATGGAATTCTAACTTGAAGAGAGATTTTTGATCAAAAACATGTTTAGATTTACAACTCATCTTTAGTTCACGTAATTCATCCTTTTGCAGCTCTGATTATAACTTTAGAAATTCAATTTTTCGTTGAGCAGTTTGCCAACATCTTCATATATTAGAGAGTGTGTCCTTTCTCATTTGGACATTGCTATGGAAATTAGATAACATTATATTGTTTAGTAAATCCAATACATTACTAATTTGTGCCATTTTAAATAAAAAATTAATAGTGTGAGGTTCAACCCAGAATGCACCTATTTACAATGTGAAAATTCAACAAGTAACCAATTTGAATTAATCCTCAGGAACAACAATAGAGGAAAAAACACAAATTTTTGAATAGTATATAAGAACCATAAGACAAAATAGAATCAATCTCATAGTGCATGAATGAATCTCATTACATGACAATGTTCATCAAGAATATTTATTAGATAACTTTAATATTGTATATAACACCTTCCTTTATAATGGCCACTGAAATGAAAGAATAATGGTGCAATGTATTTCAAACTCCATGACATAAGTATACAAATATGCAACTAACTTGTATGAAAATACCATTTATAAATTCGATTTGTCAATCCCATAATGCTAGAGATCACTCTCTACGTAACCATATTTTGACACCTTGGTAAGCTTGCCGACATAATTTTATTTCTAGTGAATTTAGGTGATAAAGGAAGAATTTTTCACACCTTCATACTGCATAAACCAAAATTTGAGGAAGCATGCAATAAATAAAAAAACATGGCATCATACTAGTTCTATGACACTCAAGAACTCTTGCTATATTTGCAACATATATTGATCTTGCAGGATTCATGCAAATTCACTCTCTACAGGGGTAGAAATGGTGTCAGAATGTCTTTTAATGTAATAACAGATATCCTTAGACACGAAATCATAGTCTCTAGTTATTTGACTTGGTAGAAAATGGTGGGAGAATCTAACACTAAATATATTGAGACCTTTAAGAGTAGGGTTGTTTGTTTGGATTTTGATTGCAACAATCTTGTGTGAATCGAAAACCTATCGGACCTTCTTTACCTGAAAAGAGAGCATCACTACCTTCCAACATCATATTGTTCCAAATCATGTTGCCGCACTACGGGTCTCAATATATAAATCTCGCCCGATTACAAATAGGAATGATGGTTCCCTTCTCTATAAAAAAAAATTATAGACTCATTATTAAAAAATCATTAAAACACCAATGAATTAAATCCCTTTCCTCACCCTTTTCTTGATTGATTTAATGATAAAGGAAAATTAAATTGCATTAAATAATTAGGGTTTTGGTGCAGTTTTCAAAGTTGGTATGCGAATTGACAACCAACAAATCAATTCCTTCCCATGAATTGGTGACAGATGAAAGCTAAATTTATGCTCTGTTTAATCCCAAATCCCTAGTCTTCTTGTAACCATGAACCATCTGGTCACTAGCATTCAAACTTACACCAAGGTTCCTCTCTTATTTATCAATAACTCATAAACAAGTCAGAACAATAATTTCACATATTTATAAAACATTTAGAGAAGAAATTAAAAAAAATGTCAATAGCATTGCACCACACAACGATAATTATTTATGCAAATTTTTTGTTAGGCAACCAACCCTGGGTAATACAGGGTAAGAAAGTTAATCCACACTTTCATACTAAGCCGCATCGTCATTTTCTTTGATAAAATCCACAAACAGGGCTCTTCGCCATACATTATCTCCTCAATCGCAATGTGGATGCCTCAATGGTCTTTCTCCTTCAACAGGTTCCAAACTTGGTTCACCATTTATCATTGTTCACTTCTCTCTATCTCGACCATTAAACCAGAGTACGCCACAGAGCATACATCAAATCTCAAAGCCATGGATGAACTATTACAACATTTGAGAAATGAGTATCAAATGTCCTGAGATGGCTACAAAAATAGTGGATTATTCTATTTGATAGAGCAGATTAACCATGCTTTCATACCACTATTAAACACACAATATTGGAAACACGTTCAATTGTTTTAGTAAATAATGGTCATAAGAATGGTGTATAATATACTATACATATAAATACAACAGGTAAACCATTGATTTAGTTTTCTAAGTTTCTTCTACTCCAATAACTATACACACTAACCCAAACTATAATCCCTAGGATTAGGCATCTAACAAAATTCAATACCATGCCTAACAGAAAATTTAATTAAATAAATAGTTACTCTAGAGATTTTTGACCATTATGTTCATGAAGTATTTGTACTAAGTAGATTTATCGAGAAGGATCAATTCCTACAAACTCAACTATAGAGCCTGATTTTGAGAGAACATCTAGGCCATAATCTCTCAATAACAAAATTGTTTTAATCACAATGACTCCACGATATCTCAATAACAAAAATTCTTTAATCACAATAACTCCGAACAACTAAACTAATCTTCAAAATTACCAATAACCTAATAGTAATAATTAAGTTATAAAAAATATAATGTCTTCCATGGAAAATTGGAAAATTATTAGAATGGCCACTTCAATCATAATATTTAAGTTGAATAAAGTTCCAAACCATTGACTGAATTTGTGAAAACAGATATTTTGAAAGTTGAAATTTGTGAAAATAGATATTTAAGTTCAATAATGCTATGAGAATAATTATTCCAATTTTGATATTTACGATTTAAAAAAGTATAATTAGAATTGTCTATGAAGTTGAGGAATTGTAAATTTTAAGATGAAATTTGAAGAAATTTAAAGCTTAAAATCTAATTCTTTGTGAATGTGATAGAATATAAACTTCATTCTCAATATCTATTTTATAGTGGGGTTTTACTATGATTTACTCCTCGCCCCTTCAAATATTTCATGCTTCCCGTCACCATTGTTAAATAGGTGAAAACATAAGGAAGGAGGTTATATTCTATTGTCTTATCCTACTATTTCGTATTCAATGGCTTCTTCTTTAACTATATTATCCTTGTGGTTTAGAAGGAGGGGTCATCAGGGTTTGTATGGCGCGACGGTTTTATTCCTCGGGAATCACTACAATCTGGCAGATCAACTTTCGCCATTAATAATAATGGAATTGCTTGTTGTAATTTTACTCCCAACCACCTCCATGAATAAGGAGTGGCGTATCCCACATTTTCATAAATTTTTGATTGTAGAGAAGGACAGAAGCAGATCCAACAGACTGGAGGTGTTTATACGCAATCCATGCAAAATAGCAAAACAAAGTACCGAGCCTTTAAATCTGCATTTATTCCAAACCACCGCTCTTACCTTTGTTTTAAGCCGCCCGTAAACCGCACTTCACAAGTTTTACTGTTTATCTTTTCCGTAGCTGCATGTTATGTTATTTGATTTGTGATGAAATATCGCTATCACATATCGCATTCACCAAGATTTAAGTTTACCATTTTATGTTGCCCGCAAGTTATTCTATTTTTTTTGCGACACGATGTGTTAACACCTGTGCATATCAACGAGTGTGATAACCATTGATCTTAGATCAATGGTAACCTGCAGGCACAAGCAGCCCATTTTTTAACACAAAGGGTGCCTCCATTGTTGACCTCGTCGGGCACCTTTTGACCGTGATCAATGGTTGATATCTACTACGAGGGCTTAACGGCGATGATCGAACCATACCCTGAGGTCCCTCCGCAAGTTAAAAGTTATTTTCATCGATCTATGTGGATGTGATGTGGATCAGAACTGCATTGCATAAAATTTCAGATCCACCCTTTTGTGTGTTTGAACACATTTTTTCATGTTTTTATGTATAATAAGAAATACAACTTGCTTACTGATTAATAAAGAAATGGGTCTGTTGACGGCCCAAGGACAAAATTTTGTTGAACATGTGTTCAAAATTGAAGTAGCATTGATTAGAATTAGGTTTCTTACAGGCTTCAGCCAATTTGATATAAGCTATGTAATTTTCATTCTGTGAGAGAGAGAAATAGAAAAGTAGAAAAGAGTTGAATAAAATTTGAAAAGGAAGTTCCTCTCCTGTGTATTGCTGCCTGTGTATCGACTGTTAATTTCGGCATATTGTTTGTAGTCTTTTTTTGGTATGGGAAATGCATTTCCTCTGTCTGTTATATTAAAAAATTTCAACATGGTATCAGAGCTTACCATTAGAAATTCCAACATGATATCAGAGCTTTCCATTAGAAATTCCAACATTTTATCATATTAGGTCTAGGCTCTCAGTCAAAGAAGCATGAGCTTGCTTTATTTGTTGTAGAAGCTGTAAGATTGATTTGAAGAAGCATATTTCTCTAGCAGTGAGAAGGCTTCTATTTAACACAGTCATGATTGCAGTAATAGGCACTCGCCTGAAAAATCACCAACAACCATAATTTAATGGGAAGAATTATGATTATTGGGCCATTACAATGAGAGCCATGTTTTCTTCACAAGATATAGGGGAGCTGGTGGAACGAGGTTTCCAAGAACCAGCAGATGCAGCATCACTGGCTGTTTTGACAGCAACAGAAAGAGACTTGTTCAGAGATAATAAGAAGAAGGGTTCCAAATCCCTCTTCTATATAATTCTAGTAGTGCATGAGATTATTTTCCCAAGGATTGTAGTAGAAAAAAGGTCTAAGGAGGCATGGGATATTCTCAAGACAACCTATCAAGGCATGGAGAAGGTGAAGACAACAAAGCTACAAATGCTAAGGAGAGACTTTGAAACTCTCTGTATGAAAGAGTCTGATAACATAGACTCATTATTCACACATGTGATTGGGTTGGTCACCCAGATAAGGCCTCATGGAGAGACACTTGAGGAAAGAAGAATAGTGGAGAAAATTTTGAGAAGTCTACCCTAAAATATTTGATGCCATAGTAGTGGCAATAGAAGAGACAAAGGATCTCTCAATATATTCATTGGATGAGCTTCATGGATTCCTCATGTCTCATGAACATAGACTCAACAGAATAGTGAACTCCTCATTGGAGCATGCTTTCAAGAAACAAATGTCTTTTGGTCGAGATAGAGGTCGAGGAAGATCAAACTGCCAAGGAAAAGGAAGAAGCGCATAGACAAGTGAACGAAATAGCCCTGCAAGCACAAGTGGAAGGGACATCAACCATAATAAAAGCGAATGCTCATTCTAGAGTCAAGCACATGGACAAAGGTATGAAAAAACCCAAGTCCAATGTCATTATTGTAAAAAGATTGGGAATTATGCCAATGAATGTAGAAAGAAACAAAATGACATGAATAATAGGAAAAATTAAAATTTTTCAAAAGAAGATAAGAACCAGAGTAAATTTCTTTTAACATGTAATGTAGCATAAGAAAAACAAGAAGATGTATGGTTCTTAGACTCAGGTTGTAGTAACCACATGACTGAAAACATAGAAATTTTTTCCAATATATATGAGAATGTGAAGTCTAAAGTGATAACAGGGACTGATAGTAGAGTCTCTGTCAAGGGAAAAGGAAGAGTATCAATACTCACAAGGAAGGGAGAAAAGAAATTTGTGCCAGATGTATATTATGTACATGGCCTGAAATGTAACCTTATAAGCATTGGACAACTTGTAAATAAGGGCTACAATGTATTTTTTAAGAATGATGTGTGTACTATCATGGACATACCTCCAAGTAAAAGGGTCATTGGAGAAGTGAACATGACAAAGAATAGGATGTTTCCTCTCAAGCTCAGAACAGACTTGAAGGAATCAGGTGACGCAACAGCAGTCACACAAGAGGTCTTTCAAGAAGAAGTGAAAGATGAAAACTGGTTATGGCATTTGAGATTTGGACATCTCAATTTTGGAGGTTTGAACCTCTTGCATAGAAAGGGGATGGTAAAAGGATTACCACTCATTTAGAAACCTAACAGCCTATGTGAAGGGTGCATCTTGGTAAAACAACACAGAGAAGCATTCCCAGCAGGACCAATGAAAACGCCATCTTTAGCTAGCAGCCAATATGTTTTTAAATTCATAGATGATTACACCAGAAAGACATGGGTGTATTTCTCGAAACAGAGGAGTGAAGTGTTTCAATAGTTCTACCACTTCAAAGATCTTGTTGAAAAGCAGATTGGGCACTACATCAAAGTGTTGAGAACTGACAGAGGTGGAGAATATATCTCTAAATATTTCTTACGTTTCTGTAGGGAAAATTTCATAAACAAGTAGTTTACCCCAAGGTAAACACCACCACAAAACGATGTTGCAGAAAGGAAGAATAGGACCATCATGGACATGGTCAGAAGCATGTTGAAGGAAAAACATTTGGCAAATGACTAGTATTGGGCTGAAGCTGTAAATTTTGCATCGTATATTTTAAATAGATGCCCAACCAAATCTGTTATGAACAGAGTTTTAGAAGAAGCATGGAGTGGAACATAGCAGTTTGCCACTCACATGAAAGTATTTGGATGTGTGGCTTATGCACATATCCCAGATCAAATAAGGAGGAAGTTGGACATCAAGGGGGAGAAGTGTATCTTTGTTGGATACAATGATGAGTTCAAGGCATAAAAACTCTATAATCCATCCACCAAGAAAGTTATAATCATCAGATATGTGAAGTTTACTGAAGAAGAAGCTTGGGATGGAAGCTTAGAGAAAACAGTGAACATGAAGACATGTGTGCCTCACGAAGAGTAAGAGGAATGCATAATAGCAAATAATTCCTCTACGGTGGTTCCTCCTCCACCTACACAATCATATTAGAGCACACCACAAGTAGGAAACAGAACAACCTTGAGAAATCAAGGAATTGCTTCTCCAAGCACACCACGGGGATCAAAAACTCCCTCAAGTTCAAGTGGAACTCTAGGCACACCAAGAAGACCAAGATTTAGAAATTTGAGTGAAATTTATGAGCAAGAAGCTGATAATAATAATGGTTTGAACTCTTCATTTTCTTTGTTTTGTCATGTTGATGACCCAATCCATTTTGAAGATGCAGCAAAATAATAAAAATGGATTGAAGAAATGAATGAATAGATTGGTGCAATGGAAAATAATGACACATGGGATTTAGTGTACCTCCCACAAGGTGAAGAAGTCATTGGAGTAAAATGGGTCTATAAGACCAAGAGAAATGCTGAAGGAAAGATTGAAAGGCCTAAAGCAATACTTGTTGTGAAAGGCTACAAGCAGCAACAAGGAAGAGACTATGAAGAAGCCTTTGCACCTGTTGCAAGGATGGAAATAGTGCGGGCAGTGTTGTCCATTGCAGTACAAAAAAAGAGGAAAGTCTACCAAATTGATGTGAAGTCAACATTCCTAAATGGAGTGTTGAAAGAGGAGGTATATGTTGAACAACCTTTGGGCTATGAAATTGAAGGCCAAGAGCACAAAGTGTGCAAGTTGAAGAAAGATCTTTATGGGATGAAGCAAGAACCAAGAGCATGGTACAACAGAATTGATGCTTACCTAACAGAAAATGGGTTTGAAAAATGTGATGGTGAACGCACACTCTACATCAAAGAAAATGATGGTAAGATATTTATCGTTGTTTTATATGTAGATGCTTTAATCTTTACTAGAAATGAAGTTTCTCTCATTTCTGATTCTAAAACAATCATGAAGAGTGAATTTGAAATGAATGATTTGGGTTTATTAGATACTTATTGGGCATAGAAGTAAAGAAAAATGAAAAGGGAATTTTTATTTCCCAAGAAAAATATGTTGCAGAAGTTTTGAAGAGGTTTAACATGAAGCACAACAAAGGAGTAGTAACTCTAGCTGTCATGGGGTTAAAGTTCAGCAAAGAAGGTTGCAGCAAGAATGTTGATTCGACATTGTACAAGAGAATAGTTGGTAGCCTCATGTATTTGACTGCAAATAGGCCGATATTATGCATGTTGTAAGTTTAATTTCCAGATTCATGGAGACACAAAATGAGACACATTGGAAAACATCCAAAATAATTCTGAGGTATGTGAATGGAACAAAGGAGTACGGTGTTCTATACTCCTGAATTGATAATTTTAAGTTGACTATATACATTGATAGTGATTGGGTTGGAAGTGTAGATGATAGGAAGAGAACATCTAGGTATATGTTTCATTTGGGATTGGGAGCCATTTCATGGGCTTCAAATAAGAAACCAATATTTTCTTTATCAACAACAGAAGCAGAATATGTGGCAGCAAAAGCAACAACATGCCAAGCAGTATGGATGAGAAGGATGCTGAGAGATTTATGTCACGAGCAAGACAAGGGAACCACAATTTATGTGATAGTAGCTTAGAAATTACATTGTCAAATAATTATTTTTTCCACAAGAAAAAAAAGCACATAGATGCAAAATATCATTTTATAAGAGAGTTGGTTAACAATGGTGAGATTTTTTTGTAGCACTGCAGGACATGAATAGTTTGCTGATATCTTCACAAAGCCATTAGCACAGAAGAGATTTTAGTATCTCAGAAAATGTATACGAATGACTGATGGCAGCATTTGTGATTAAGGGGGAGTGTTGGAATTTTACTCCCAACCACCACCATGAATAAGGAGTGGTGCAGCCCACAATTTCATAAAATTTTTATTACAGAGAAGGATAGTAGCAGATCCAAAGGATTGGAGGCATTTTCACGCAATCCATGCAAAACAAAAAAACAGAGTATTGAGCCTCTAACTCTCCGTTTATTCCCAACCACCAGTGTTACCTTTGTTTTAAGCCGCCCGCGGAGCACACTTCGCAATTTTTACCATTTACCTTTTCGGCAACCGCATGTTATGTTATTTTATTTGTGATGCAATATCGCTATCGCATATCGCATTTTCCAAGATTTAAGTTTACCTTTTTATGCCACCCACAAGTTATTCTATTTTTTTTGCGATGTGATGTGAAAACACCAGTGCATATCAACAGGCGTGGTCACCATTGATCTCAGATCAATGGTAACCCATGGGCACAAGCAACCCACTGTTTAACCCAAAGGCTGCCTTCGTTGTTGACCTCGTCGGGCATCTTTTTACCAAGGTCAATGGTTGATATCTATTGTGGGGGCATAACCCAGATCATCAAAACGTACCCTGAGGTCCCTCTGCAATGACATATTTAGCAAGAGTTAAAATTTATTCTCGCTGATTTGCATAGATGCGATGTGGATGAGAACCGCATTGCATAAAATTTCAGATCCGCCCTTTTTTCTGTTTGAATGCATTTTTGTGTGTTTTTATGTATAAGAAGAAATATGGATTGCATGCTGATTAATGAAGAAATGGGTCTGTTTATGGCCCAAGTACAAAATGTTGTTGAACGTCCATTCAACATTGAAGCAGAATTGATTAGAATTAGGTTTTTTACAGGCTTCAGGCAATTTGATATAAGCTTTCTAATTTTCATTATGTGAGAGAGATAAATAGAAAATTAAAGAAGAGTTGAATAAAATTTGAAAAGGAAGTTCCTCTCCTATGTATTTTTGCTTGTGTATCGACTGTTAATTTCCGCATATTTTTTGTAGTCTCTGTGTTGTAGGGGAAACACATTTCCTCTACCTGTTGTATTCAAAAATTTCAACATGGTATCAGAGCTTGGCATTAGAAATTCCAACAAGGTATTAGAGCTTGCCATTAGAAATTCTAACATGGTATAAGAGCGGGTTTAGGGTATCAGTCAAAGAAGCATGAGCTCGCTTTCTTTGTTGTAGAAGCTGTAAGATTGATTTGAAGAAGTGGATTTCTCCAACAATGAGAAAGCTTCTGTTTAACACAGTCATGATGGTAGCAACAGGCACCAGCCTGACAAATCCCCAACTACCACAGTTTAATGGGAAGAATTATGATTATTGGGCCATTACAGTGAGAGACCTGTTTACTTCACAAGATATATGGGAGCTGGTGGAACAATATTTCCAAGAACCAGCAGATGCAACAACACTAGTTGTTTTGACAGTAGCAGAAAGAGACTTGTTGAGATATAATAAGAATAAGGACTCCAAATCCCTCTTCTATCTATTTCAAGCATTGCATGAGAGTATTTTCCCAAGGATTGCAGCAGCAACAAGGTCTAAGGAGGCATCGGATATTCTCAGGACAACCTATCAAGGCATGGAGAAGGTGAAGACAAAAAAGCTACAAATGCTGAGGAGAGACTTTGAAACTCTCCATATGAAAGAGTCGGATAACATAGACTCATTATTCACAAATGTGATTGGTATGGTTTCCCAGATAAGGTCTTATAGAGAGACACTTGAGGAAATAAGAATAGTGGAGAAATTATTGAGAAGTCTACCCTCAAGATTTGATGCCATAGTAGTGGTAATAGAAGAGACAAAGGATCTCTCAATATTTTCAGTAGATGAGCTTCATGCATCCCTGATGTATCATGAACATAGACTAACTAGAATAGTGAAATCCTCATTGGACAATGCTTTCAAGGCACAAATGTCTTTTGGTCGAGGTAAAGTTCGAGGAAGATCAAAATACCGAGGAAAAGGAAGAAGCCCCACAAACAAGTGGAAGAAACAGCCCTACAAGCACAAGTGGAAGGGGAAGAAACTAGAATAAAAGCAAAGGCTCATGCTAGAGTCAAGCAGATGGACAAAGGTATAACAAATCCCAAGTCCAATGTCATTATTGTAAAAAGTATGGGAATTATTCCAATGAATGTAGAAATAAACAAAATGACATGAATAATAGGCAAAATGAAAATTTTGAAAAAGAAGATAAGAACCAGAGTAATGTGCTTTTAACATGTAATGTAGCACAAGAAAAACAAGAATATATATGGTTCTTAGACTCAGGTTGTAGTAACCACATGACTGGAAACATAGAAATGTTTACCAATCTAGATGAGAATGTGAAGTCTGAAGTGATAACAGGGACTGATAGTAGAGCCTTTGTCAGGGGAAAAGGAAGAGTAGAAATACTCAAAATGAAGGGAGAAAAGAAATTTGTGCCAGATGTATATTATGTACCTGGCTTGAAATGAAACCTTCTAAGCATTGGACAGCTCGTAAATATGGGCTACAATGTATTTTTTAAGAATGATGTGTGTACTATCATGGACATAACTCCAAGTAAAAGGGTCATTGAAAAAGTGCACATGATAAAGAATAGGATGTTTCCTCTCAAGCTCAGAACAGACTTGAAGGAAGGAGGCGAGGTAGTAGTAGTCACACAAGATGTATTTCAAGAAGTGAAAGATGAAAACTGGTTATGGCAGTTTACTGAAGAAGAAGCTTGGGAGGGAAGCTTAGAGAAAACAGTGAACATGAAGACATGTATGTCTCATGAAGAGCAAGAGGAATGCACAACAGAAAATAATTCCTCTATGGTGGTTCCTCCTCCACCTACACAATCATAGTAGAGCACACCACAAGCAGGAAATAGAACAACCTTGAGAAATCAAGGAAGTGCTTCTCAACGCTCACCACAGGGATCAGAAACTCCCTCAAGTTCAAGTGGAACTCTAGGCACACCAAGAAGACCAAGATTCAGAGATTTGAGTGAAATTTATGAGCAAGAAGTTGATAATAATAATGGTCTGAACTCTTTATTTGCTTTGTTTTGTCATGTTGATGACCTAATCCATTTTGAAGATGCATCAAAAGAAGAAAAATGGTTTGAAGCAATCAATGAAGAGATTGGTGCAATGGAAAAGAATGACAGATGGGAGTTAGTGGACCTCCTACAAGGTAAAGAATTCATTGGAGTAAAATGGGTCTATAAGACCAAGAGAAATGATGAAAGCAAGATTTAAAGGCACAAAGCAAGACTTGTTGTGAAAGGCTACAAGCAGCAACAAGGAAGAGACTATGAAGAAACCTTTGCACCTGTTGCAAGGATGGAAACAGTGTGGTCATTGTTTTCCATTGCAGCACAACAAAATTTGAAATTCTACCAAATGGATGTGAAGTCAGCATTCCTGAATGGAGTGTTGAAAGAGGAGGTATATGTTGAACAACCACCAGGCTATGAGATTGAAGGCCAAGAGCACAAAGTGTGCAAGTTGAAGAAAGTTCTTTATGGCTAAAGCAAGCACTAAGAGCATGGTACGACAGAATTGATGCTTACCTAATAGAAAATGGGTATGAAAAATGTGATGGTGAACCCACACTCTACATCAAATAAAATCATTGTAAGATCCTTATTGTTGTTTTATATGTAGATGATTTAATCTTTACTGGCAATGAAGTTTCTCTCATTTTCGATTTTAAAGCAGTCATGAAGAGTGAATTTGAAATGATTGATTTGAGTTTATGGAAATACTTCTTGGGCATAGATGTAAAGCAAAATGAAAAGGGAATTTTTATTTCCCAAGAAAAATATGTTGCAAAAGTTTTTAAGAGGTTTAACATCTAGCACAACAAAGCATTATTAACTCCAACTGTCATGGGGTTAAAGTTAAGCAAAGAATATTGTAGCAAGAATGTCGATCCGACATTGTACAAGAGCATAGTTGGCAACCTCATGTATTTGACTGCAACTAGGCCTGATATTATGTATGTTGTAAGTTTAATTTCTAGATTCATGGAGACACCAAAGGAGACACATTGGCAAGCAGCCAAAAGAATTCTGAGGTATGTAAATGGAACAAAGGAGTATGGTGTTCTATACTCCTCAATTGATAATTTTAAGTTGACTGGATACACTGATAATGATTGGGCTGGAAGTGTAGATGAAAGGAAGAGCACATCTGGGTATGTGTTTCATTTGGGATTGGGAGCCATTTCATGGGCTTCCAAGAAGCAACCAATAATTGCTTTATCAACATCAGAAGCCGAATATGTGGCAACAAATGCAGCATCATGCCAAGGAGTACGGATGAGAAGGATGCTGAGAGATTTATGTCATGAGCAAGACAAGGGAACCACAATTTATTGTGATAATAGCTCAGCAATTGCATTATCAAATA
Source organism: Pinus albicaulis (assembly GCA_034641835.2). Classification (NCBI taxonomy): domain Eukaryota; kingdom Viridiplantae; phylum Streptophyta; class Pinopsida; order Pinales; family Pinaceae; genus Pinus; species Pinus albicaulis. The sequence goes on along the minus strand of CM076582.1, from coordinate 1,103,281,126 downwards.
ATTCTGTTTTCCACAAGATAAAAAAGCACATAGATGCAAAATATCATTTTATAAGAGAGTTGGTTAACAATTGTGAGATTGTTTTGCAGCACTGTAGGATAGAGGAACAATTTGCTGATATCCTCACAAAGCCATTAGCACAGAAGAGTTTTGAGTATCTCAGAAAATGTTTGGGAATGCTTGATGGCGGCAATTGTGATTAAGGGGGAGTGTTGGAATTTTACTCCCAACCATGGCCATGAATAAGGAGTGTCACAGCCCACAATTTCATAAGTTTTTGATCTCAGAGAAGGATAGCAGTAGATCCAAAGGACTAGAGGCGTTTTCATGCAATCCATGTACAAAAGCAAAACAGAGTACCGAACCTTTAACTCTGCATTTATTCCCAACCACCGCTCTCACTTTTTTTTTAATATTTCTGTAGAGTGCACTTTGCAAGTTTTACCGTTTACATTTTCCGAAGCTGCATGTTATGTTATTTACTTTGCGATGCAATATCACTGTCGCATATCGCATTCGCCAAGATTTAATTTTACTTTTTAATGTCGCTCACAAGTTATTCTATTTTTTTTTCGATGCAATGCGTTAACACCCATGCATATCATCTAGCGCGGTCACCATTGATCTCAGTTCAACAGTAACCCGCGGGCACAAGCAGCCCACTGTTTTACCCAAAGGGTGCCTCCACTATTGACCTCGTTGGGCGTCTTTTGACTGACATATCTACTGCGGGGACACAACACCGATGATCGAACCGTACCCTGAGGTCCCTCCACAGTGACGTATTTAGCAAGAGTTAAAAGTTGTTTTCACTGATATGCGTCAATGCGATGTGGATCAGAACCGCATTTCCTAAAATTTCAAATCTGCCCTTTTGTGTGTTTGAACACATTTTTAAGTTTTTTTACGTATAAGTAGAAATACAACTTGTGTTTTGATTAATGAAGAAATGGGTCTGTTGACGACCCAAGGAAAAAATGTTGTTGAACATCCGTTCAAAATTGAAGAAACATTTATTATAATTAGGTTTTTTATAGGCTTCAGCCAATTTGAAATAAGCTATGTAATTTTCATTATGTGAGAGAAAGAAATAGAAACTCAGAGAAGATTTGAATAAAATTTGAAAAGGAAGTTTATCTCCTATGTATCGTTGCCTGTGTATTGGCTGTTAATTTCCGCATATTGTTTGTAGTCTCTGTGTTGTAGGGGAAACACATTTCCTCCGTCTATTGTATTAAAAAATTTCAACATGGTATCAGAGCTTGCCATTAGAAGTTCCAACATGGTATCAAAACATGCCATTATAAATTCCAACAATGCTGCAGATGGTGTTTTATCGAAAAATATGTTGAAGCTACCTTATATTTCGACAAATCAGGTTTTATATCATAGCGGAAGCATCTGGTCGAATCTCGTGGCTTTCACTGCTTCTACTCATCGACATGAAGATCATTGTATGTACAAGAGAGTAATTAGTACTCCTGATGTGCATAAGAACACCAACTCTCGGTTTAGGAGATGGGTTAAATGCACTTTCTCGAAATCCTCCTCCTAACGATGAAATTGAAGGATCCTTGAACTTTTCTCTACCTTGTGTTGTGTTCTCTATTAGGCAGCCCAAAAATGGTCAAGTCACCATGGATACATTTCAACCCTGCTGGAATGAAACATTGTCCATATCAATGTTTCTCACATGGATCTGTACTATGCTCCTGAACACACACACACACACACACACACACACACACACACACAGATATATATATATATATGTATATATGATTTATAATTATATCGATATATGTTTTCTCTTGGTTTCAGTGCAAATATACTCTCATATTTAAGAATATAAATGAAATCATCATATTTTATGTTTCAGCATCGAGGAGTGCTATGATCCTAAAGAAAATATTTAATTTCCTTGTAACCATATGTTGGTTAATGCAAATATATTTTGAACTATAACAATACTAAATGAAATTTTCATATGAAGATATATATTTATTTTGGGAGAATCACTGCAATCATCCGTTGACAGAACCATAAGTTTTAGTTTGTAAGCAGTCCAATACTTTTGGTTGAATTAACCTTATTTTCCATTTTTAATGGATTAGAGTCATCTTGTCAAATTTAATCATTTGATCTAGTTCTTGGTTTTTTTACAAGTCTTTTCCTAATCACCTGTTCATAGAACCATAAGTTTTAGTTTGTAAGCATTCCAATAGTTTTGGTTGAGTTAACTTTGTTTTCCATTTTTAACGGATTAAAGTCATCTTGTCAAATTTTATCATTTGATCTAGTTGTTGATTTTTTTTACAAGTCTTTTCCTAAGATGCGTCTGGTGAAACGAGTGTCAAATTCAATCAATCACTTACATACTTGGAATATGATTTATCCAAGAATACTTATTCTGTAAATAAAATATGAAAGGATTTTTTTAATGATCTAATTGATAAATGAAACGATTTTTGTTATTGAATATTTTGTTTATGAAAATACATTTTTTTGTCTGTAGTAATTGAGTTAGTTATTAAAAAAAGTTTCTCACATTCCTTAAAAAAAAAATTGATATTAGAAAATTTTAAAATCATCATAATGTTAACTATGAACTAATAGATAGGAAACTTCAGAATCTAAATCAAGTTGACATGTTCCAGTCAAGTTTCAAAGACCCCACATCCATCGAATCATCTCATCACTCAATACTTTTTTTTTTATACGCATACTGATAGCATTTAATTTTTCTTTATATGTTCATATATGTTAAGTTAGACAATAGACTTGTTAAGATAGCCAGAGATTGATTTAAAGTCTTTAAATTTTAGCTGGCCTATAATTATATGAGATGACCAACAGACCTAGTTTCCTACAGGCAAGTTGAGACAAACAAAAATATATTAATGTAACCTACATTTTATTAAAGATAAATAAATAACAAGACACTACCAAATTTTAAAAATAAAAATAAACCACTAAAAAATTTAAGTAAAATTGAACAATTAAAATGCGAAAAAGGCCATACCGAAAAAATGACCATTTCGCTACGAAAAGTTTCTCAAAATATATATTGAGATGAAGTAGATGAAGGGTAATAGATAATAAAATTGAACAAAGTATGCAATATTAGTTGGATAAGTAGAAAAAATGATAAAAGTATGAAATGATAAGTATGTGGTACTACAAATAAGTCATTTTCTCTTTTATTTTTCGTCTTCCATGTTGTATAGAAGAAAAAAAATTTAAATTTTACCAAGCCTATTATTAAAGTATACAAGTATAAAGTAATTAATCTTCAATCATGTATAGAAGCAACAAATTTTAAATTTACCAAGCCTATTATTAAAGTATAGAAGTATGAAGTAATTCAAATACATGTGTGTTAAATTTATATCTATGGTTGTAGTCACATTTTACCAAGATTAAGAGAAACAAGTGAGGCTATGTGGTAGCTAGTCCCCGCCAAAATTAAGTTTCTTGGAGCATTGTGAGTTAGTGCAGGGATTGTATTTAGAGAGGATCATCATGATACTATAACTTTAACCATGTGGAATGTATCATGCCAGCAGACATGGTTATACTCATTGGGCGAACGTTAATGAATTGGTATTAAGTATTCGCAGGAAAAAAAAATAAAAAATATAACAGAGTAAAAAAGTAAAAAAATAAATAGTGTGTCTAGCATCCACCACGAAATAAATGTGGCTGAGGGTGAGAAGGGTGGAGTTTCTGATGATATGTTCCATAGAATGGAATGATGAGACACATGGGACATTACTTTAGGTCCCATGGATTTATTTGTCAAATTATCCTTGTTACGAATAAAACGAAGGAGAATTATAATTTATAAAGTTTGCATGGACTACACGTGCCTTATCGTGGAAGAAAAATAAAAATCAATTACCTATCATATAAAATAAAAATCACTTGCCTCTGATATATGTTTGTGTTGATGTAATTTTGTCTATATATCAGACCCATGTCTTTCTATGAATTGTCCCGAATCTCCCTGAGAGGGAAAATAAAGATATTTATCTGCCTGAGAATATGATAAACCAGGAAGTTTTTTTTTCCTTGTCCTTCGTTTGTATATTCATATTTTTAGTGTTACCCAATTCTTCCAGGCCATCTGGTCTACTAATGATCTCAATGAATTTCAATTTTTTGTTTACAGTGGTAGTAGTACTGGTGATCTCTATATCATGCATAGGCAAGGATGTAGAGGATAAAATGAAAAAACAAAGTAAGACACTGATCTTCAAAAATAGAGGAGAAAATTCAGAACAGAGGACACATTAGACAAACTGAAATATATCTTGGATTTATTTTCAAAAAAAGAAAAACTCAATTACAAAACCAGAGAATGTTGCTCCTCTTTAACTTCTTCAGAAAAAACCCTGTTCAGCTCTTCTTTTTTTACGATAGTAAGAGCACTGTTTTAGCTATGTTTTTTACCACAGGAAGCAATCTGTTCAGATATGTTTTCTACCACAGGAAGAAAACAGATCTGTGAGGTTAATTTTGCGGTTAACTGTGTAAGATCACAAAGCAGCCAATTAATTTTCATAGAGTCTTCTAATCAATTGTCAACAATCAACACAATGGAAAAATAATTCAAACTTAAACCTGTTTTTACCTTGTCACAAGATTTGAGCATCTTAGCTATTACTATAAGCATAAAAAAATATATCGTTGTAAATCTCTCATTCTCACAACTTATGTTTTCCTTTTTCTATCATGTGATTGGATAACTATTTGGATTACTTTTAGTGTGCAACAAAAGAAACATCTTTTCTCCTTTACTAATTTAGTGTGAATGGGTTCGTTCATGTTATTGATTTTAATTTTTTCCCTGCTTGCATTTGAATTAAAACATTTTTATTGTCAAGACTGCGCCATCTACAATATGCCCAACCTCCTTTTTTTGGTAATATATTTTACATTTACATATGCAGCGGTAGATGTTATGAAACCAACTCCAAAAATAGAATAAAAGAGAGATCAACGCCTTAGAAATCAGCCACTTCGAGGGGGAAACCTCCAATACATTACATAAATGAACAATTATTGGATTATAAAAATGACCAAAACCTCCTTCTATATATAGGAGTCCATGGGTCCACAATATAATCCTAGCCGACCTAACAATAACAATGTAAGGGCACAATAATAACAATATTGGGGTTACAGGGGTACAACAATAACAATAAGGGGCTACACTAATAACAATAAGGGACTAAACTAGTAATATAGGGACCTAACATGCCCCTCTCCTTCAAAAAAGTGTTGTCCTCAATGCTTGAGTAGCTCTGGGTGCTTCTGTATAAAATTCTCATCCTCCCATGTAGAATCTTCAGTGGGTTAGTTCTTCCACTTGATGAGATACTCTGAAATTGATCGATTTCGTAGCTGTCGAGTTCTTGTTTCCATGACCACTTTAGGTTCCAATATGATTTTTCCTTCCTCAAGTTCGGGAAATATTGTTTGTAACTGGAATATTTTCACCTATAACCTTCTTTAAGCATGAAACATGGAAAATTGGATGCACTCGTGAAGAAGCAGGAAGCTCCAATTTGTATGCCATAGTACCAATCTTTTGCAACACCTTGTAAGGACCATAGTACTTTGGCGATAATTTATTATCCTTCTTAGCTTGCTTGAGGGACATTTGTTTGTATGGTTGTAGCCGCAAAAATACCCAATCTCCTACATCAAAACTTCTCTCGCTGCGATGTTGATCTGCCTGTTGTTTCATTCGATTTTGTGCCAAATTCAGGTTATCCTTTAAGAGTTGGAAAACTTCTTGCTGATGCTCGATGTGATCTTCCACTGCTTGAACCTTCGAATTTTCCCTTAAAGATGATGTGATCGATGGTGGATGATATCCATAAAGTGCCATAAATGAGGTCATTTTTGTTGCAGTATGGAAGGAAGTGTTATACCACCATTCAGCGAGAGGTAACCACTTGACCCATTGTGTTTGTTTATCAGATACAAAACAACGAAGATATCCTTCCAAACATTTATTTACTATCTCAGTTTGACCATCAGATTGAGGATGATAAGATGAGCCATGAGCTAATTGAGTACCCAAACAAGAAAATACTGCCCGTGGCTTGCAGAAAAAATGGGACGTCGCTTCAATTACCAACCTTGGTTTGCATGAAGTTTTTGTTCGTGTCTATTAAGAACTATACTTGCATGAAAAGGGAGATGAGATAATGCACAGTGTGCATACCGTGGCATCAACTACCACCATGATGACATCCTTTCCTTCGATTTCCAAAGCAAACCTATATGATAATCCATTGAAATCTCCTCCTAACGCTGGACTGAATGGATAAGGTAGGGATTGGTCTTAATCAGGACAATTTTTATTTGTCGGGTAAAAAACCAAATATTACGTCACAAAATTTTTAATATCAGATTTAGTACACCCCAAAAAATATCATTTTCTTCATCGTGGTAAGTTTTTTTAAAAAAATCTGAAAATTCACCTCTAAAAGGAGAAGTGTGCAATTCCAAAAGAATATTTTGTTTTAGCTGGGAATTCTGACAAAGATATAAGTGATCTTTGTACCATAAGGAATCATTTTTCCAACTAAATGTATCAGATGTACTAGGATGGGTCACAAAGCAATGCTTCCACCTTTTTTAAAATGGGTCACAAAGATGTTGGGTTATGACTTTGAAATAATATACAAAAAAGGGAAGCTAAATGTTGTTTTAGATGCACTCTCAAGAAAGAATGAAGAGGTGGAAGCATTTCTTTATGCCATTTCTATTATCCAACCAGATTGGATAACCGAAGCAAGAGATGAATGGAAGAAGGACGAAGAAGTGTGGACACTCATTCAAAATTTGCAGCAAGATCCTAGTACATCTGATACATTTAGTTGGAAAATGATTCCTTATGGTACAAATATCGCTTATATATTTGTAAGAATTCCCAACTAAAACAAAATATTCTTTTGGAATTGCACACTTCTCCTTTAGGAGGACACTCGGGATTTTTAAAAACTTACCACAGGGTGAAGAAAGAATTTTTTTGGGATGGCCTTAAATCTGATATTCAAAATTTTGTAGCGGAATGTTTGGTTTGCCAGTAGAATAAAGTGGAAACAATTAAGACCCCGGGACTTCTACAACCTTTATCCATTCCAAGTCAACGTTGGGAGGAGATTTCAATGGATTTTATCACAGGTTTACCTAAGTCCGAAGGAAAGAGTGTCATCATGGTGGTACTTGATAGACTTACCAAGTATGCACAATTTTGTGCATTATCTCATCCATTTAAAGCAAGTACAGTTTCTACTACATTTATGGACACAATTCAAATGCTACATGGAAACCCAAGGGTTATTGTGAGCAAAAGAGATCCCATTTTTATTGGAAATTTTTGGACGGAGTTATTTTCTTGTTTGGGTACTCAATTAGCTCATATCTCATCTTATCATCCTCAATCCGATGGTCAAACTGAGATAGTAAATAAATGTTTGGAAGGATATCTTCGTTGTTTTGTATCTTATAAAAAAACACAATGGGTAAAGTGGTCACCTCTCGCTGAATGGTGGTATAACACTTCCTTCCATACTACAGCAAAAATGACCCCATTTATGGCACTTTATGTATATGATCCACCATCCATCACATCATATTTAAGAGAAAATTCGAAGGTTCAAGCAGTGGAAGATCACATCAGCATCAACCAAAAGTTCTCCAACTCTTAAAGGATAACCTGAATTTGGCACAAAATTGAATGAAACAACAGGAAAATCAAACTCACAGCGAGAGAAGTTTTGATGTAAGAGACTGGGTATTTTTACAGCTACAACCATACAAATAAATGTCCCTCAAGCAAGCTAAGAAGGATAATAAATTATTGCCAAAGTACTATGGTCCTTACAAGGTGTTGTAAAAGAATGGAACTATGGCATACAAATTGGAGCTTCTTGCTTCTTCACGAGTGCATCCAGTTTTCCATGTTTCATGCTTAAAGAAGGTTATAGGTAAAAATATTTCAGTTCAAACAATATTACCAGAACTTGATGAGGAAGGAAAAATCATATTGGAACCTGAAGCGGTCATAGAAACAAGAACTCGAAAGCTATGAAATCGATCAATTTCAGAGTATCTAATCAAGTGGAAGAACTTACCCACTGAATATTCTACATGGGAGGATAAGAATTTTATACAGAAGCACCCAGAGCTACTCAAGCGTTGAGGACAACACTTTTTTGAAGGAGAGGGGCATGTTAGGTCCCTATATCACTAGTATAGTCCCTTATTATTGTTAGTGTAACCCCCTTATTTTTATTATTGAACCCTTGTAACCCCCATTTTGTTATTATTGTGCCCTTAAATTATTATTGTTAGGTCGGCTAGGATTACATTGTGGCCCACTAGGATTACATTATGGCCCCATGGACTCCTATATATAGAAAGGAGGTTTTGTAGATTGTATCATCCAAGAATTGTTCATTCATGTAATGTATTGGAGGTTTCCCCCTCGAAGTGGCTTATTTCTAAGGCGTTGATATCTCTTTTCTTCTATTTTTGGAGCTGGTTTCACAACAGGTTTTTGTGAAGTCTGGCGTAGTTAAGACCAGTGCTAGGCACATTGCATCTTTAAGATGTTCAAAGGCCTTAGTTGCTTTAGGAGTCCATGAAAATGCATCTTTCTTCAATAATGGTGTTAGAGGTGTTGCTATTCTCCCATAATTCTTAAAAAACTTGTGATGATACCCTGTTAACCCGATAAATCCTCGCAACTGCTTTATGGTTTTGGGGACTTTCCATTCCTTAATGGTTTTAATTTTGTTAGGGTCTACCTTAACACCCTTGTGAGATACAATATGACCAAGATATTCCACCTCTTGTACTCCAAAGAAACATTTGGATGTTTTTGAATATAATTGTTTCTCCTGCAATAGTTTGAGCACCCTGTCAACATGTTGAACATGATCCTTCGAAGACCTAATGTAGATTAGTATATTATCAAAAAATACTAGCACAAATTTTCTAAGGAAGGGTTTGAAAATGAAATTCATCAACCCTTGAAATGTAGAAGGTGCATTGGTCAGGCCAAAAGGCATGACCAAAAATTCATAATGACCCTCATGAGTTCGAAATGTTGTTTTCGAAATATCTTTAGTCTTCATTCTAATTTGATGATATCCTGAATGAATATCAAACTTGGTAAAAATAAATTGCTCCATGTAATTCATCCAATAATTCATCAATCACAAGAATAGGAAATTTATCTTTAATGGTGAGCTTATTGAGCTCCCTATAATCCAAACACATGTGCCATGATCCATCCTTCTTGTGCACCAATGCTACTAGAGCAGAGAAATAACTTTGACTAGGTTGGATTATACCAGCCTCTAACATTTTTGCAATCATACGTTCAATTTCTCTCTTTTGGACATAAGGATATCTATAAGGCCTGATGTTTGGAGGAGCAATTACTGGAATCAAATGAATAGAATGATCATGATCAAGAATAGGTGGGAGTCCTTTGGGATTTTCAAACACCTTGGAATGATTTTCCAAGACATTTTGGAGATCTGCATAAATAGATGATTTTGATGTTAGAACTTCTAGTGAGCATAATTGTGCAATTACGCCTCATTGTTATTTCTTAATAAGATTTGTCCTGAAATTATAGCTTATTATCTTTCCCGACTTCCCTACGATACCTAGTAATTTGACTTCCTTTCCTTCTGAAAAAAAATCAAGAAAATTTCTTGAAAATTAAAAGCTATCATCCCCAAAGATTGTAACCCTTGTAATCCTAGTACAAAATCAACACCTACCATAGGAATGGAAAGCATTGGACTATTCAATACATATTCCCCCATGGTTAGCCTTATATTATGGCATTTTCCAAAGAAATTTAAATTTCCTCCATTTGCAACCATCACTTGAAATTCTGGTGCTAAGTATAGGAAACAATTCAATTCCTTGGCTACCTTAAAATGAATAAAATTATGGTTACTACCCGAATCAATCAACACTATTAGCTTTTTCTTCTTGATATGTCCTTCTATATTGAGAGTTTAAGGAGTGGTAATTCCTGCCAATGCATTACACGATATGGTCAGACTCATTTCTTCCTCTTCTACGGTTGGTTCCTGGTGTATATCGTCTTCTTTTGAATATTCTTGTACATTTTCTTCTTCCTCTTCACAATCTATGTAAAATAATTTATTCTCAGCACGCTTATGAACTTTAGTGTATTTTCCATCACAACTATAGCAAAGCCATTTTGCTCTTTTCTCTTCCAATTGTTGTGGTGTCAACCTTGTAGGTTGTGGAAGTCTAGGAGTAGCAACACTTCCATCTTTATATATGTGAGTGGTAGGCTTCCTTGTCACCAGAATTTTACATTCAATTTTTCTTGCCAACTTGAATTCCTTTTCCAATGGATCAAGTTCCCATACACAAACTTCATGTTGGATGTTATCCCTTAAATTCCCTCTGAAGACATCAAACTTCTGTTCCTCTGGAATATCAATTACCCTTATATTCAATTTTTGGAAGTCCTCAATGTGCTCCACCACTGAACCCTTTTGTTTGAGATTTATCAATTTGCTAAATAAGGTGTTGATTTTTGTATCCTTATAATGTGCTATCATTTCCTCCGTAAAAATTGACCAAGTAACATTTTTTTTTATGGGAGCAAAGCCATCGATACCATACAAATGTATTTTGTTCTAAATGTAAAGTTGCAATGCGTACCTTTTGTATGTTTTTCACATTATTCAGATCAAAATATGGCTCCATCTATAGTATCCATGTTACGGGATCCTTTCCATCAACATTCCTCATATCCATCTTTGGAATATGGTGGTTCTTCCATCCAACATTATATTTTATGAAATCATGATTAACATTTATTTTGTTCTCATCATGAGTTTCCTCTACTATCTTTTCGCCATTAGGAAACATTTCTTCTATAAACTTTGCCAAACATTCGATGTCTACTTTTAGATCATTCTTCATGTATCCCATGTTGTATTTCATTTTTTCATTGATCTTAGCTTCCATGCCATCCATCTTAGCTTCCAAACCATTCATCTTAGCTTCCACACCTTTCTTCAAACCATCCATCTTAGTTTCCACGTCTTTCTTCAAAACTTCCATTTCATTTTTTTTTTCTCTTTGCGATAGCGAAATTTGTTGCACTTGCTCTTGTAATTTTCATATCTCATGTTATGTTTCTTCGTCTTCATGAGCCCTAGTATGGAATTCTGAAGGATTAATGTGTGTTGAATTCTTTTTAGGGGGCATTTTAGAACCCAATACGGATATCTATTCTTCAATATGGCCTTGGAAAAAATTCAAACTATTTTTTTTCAAACAAGACTTATGTAATTCGAAAACAATACACACCTTTTTCTTGCTTTTGAGGAGCACGATATTGAAACTGAATTATCTCTGTGATTTTGGATCTTCAATATCTTAAATTCAGCCCTAACTTAGCACTCTGAATCATCTTTCGAATGCCATAGGTCTGACCTGATTTAGATTCTTCAAGGCAAAGTTATGCCCAATCTCCGACGATAACCTAATTATTGACTAGTTCAGTAGAGAAAATTTGTAGGACTTGCCACGTGTCACTGTTTTCTCCTTTAGCTCTGAAATTGATATGCCAAAAACTAAATTCCATGTAGTGGTGTTCAATTTTTACAGAATCCCAATCTGACGCTCAGAGAGAGAGTTATGATGTTTTTCCCACAATCACCTCTTTTAGATGAAATTCGGGAGTGTGAAAAATCGTACCTTCCACATATCATATCTCAAAAAATATTGTGAACCAAGATTTGAAATATTTACAGGAGGTTCCTTAGGGTTTCAGCTTCTCTCTGTGAAAATTTCATCTTTTGAACCCTCGTAGAAAAAAGGGTTATAGTGAAAACTCCATGATGACCCGTTTAGGTTAAATTCAGGAGCCTGAAAAATTCCCTAAATTCCATAGATCATATCTCTAAAATTATTTAGAACCAAGCTCTGAAATTTCGTGATGTTATGGCTCCATATTTTGGCTTCGTGCTCCAAAAATTTCAACTTCTGAACCTTCATAGAAAAAAATTTATAGCGAAAATGACATGATGACTTGTTTAGAGTAGCGAAACCCTAGAATCCAAAGCTCTGATACCAAATGTTATGAAACCGGCTCCAAAAATAAAAGAAAAGAGAGATAAACACCTTAGAAATCAGCCACTTTGAGGGGGCAGCCTCCAATACATTGCATAAATGAACAATTCTTGGATTATACAAATGACAAAAACCTCCTTCCATATATAGGAGTCCATGCACCCACAATATAATCCTAGCCGACCTAACAATAACAATGTAAGGGCATAATAATAACAATATTAGGGTTACAGGGGTACAACAATAACAATAAGGGGGCTACACTAATAACAATAAGGGACTAAACTAATAATATAGGGACCTAACAGTATATATGAATAACATTCGTATATATTTCATATATGTGGAGCCTACTGATTGTTTTTACCATACCACACCTGTTTCTCATTTTCCGTTTCTGGTGACGTAAAAATGGTATTGTCCATATCAAATTGAAACCTAAATTTCCCCAAATACTTAAGAATTTCAAAATAATATAAAAATAGTTGCTTGTCCTACTAGCATATCATGTTGTGATATTTTAGCATCGTATCAGATTGATTCTTTGGTCTCATGGTAGAAATTCCCAAAATTTAACACGCTCAATTCATGTTTTGTTCCTGCAACTGTGTCCAAGGACGCAGGTCCACTCATGATATATTCCGTAAGCTTATTTTGCAAAAGTGCAAACAAAATACAACCTATAAACTAATTGGTATGAAGGAGGCTGTAATATTATCATCCAAACAATAAATTTTTGGGAGGAAAAAAAAAAGGAAACAATAAATAAACCAGAAGCTATAACCTAGTCATGCCCTCTCATACCCGGTATAAAAAATTAGAGACTCCCAACCTGCGATGTCCACAGTCCTAAAATAATAATATTGATTTAATTACATGCAAGCCATGACATAATCCCTAATCTAGGTTTTCCACTGTAAGTTCAAGAGGGAACGGAAAATTGGTGAAATACTTACTTTTTGGAATCTTGTCACACAACATCACCCCCATCAGAGTTCTTGACAGCAACTTCCATGATCTTTCTGGCCTCCTCGACTTTATAAAGTATTTCATTATGCGTGTAAACCTACTCAGCCAAGGTATCTTCAAGAAAAGATAATTTGAGCTCGATATGTCTTTTCTTATCATGCTTGAGAATATCTTGGTTGGCCTTTTTCATAACTGCTCCAGCGCCTTGACCCTCCTCGAATACCTTGCCCTCAGCTCTCGCAGGCTTTGGCCGTACGAAGAACTTATTTCTCTCGATGTATCTGTTTGTCCCCAACCCACGGGGTGTCTGCAGTCCGATGTCATTAAATCAAGGGGAATTAAAAGATATTAGTTTCCTTACCTTTAAATCCTAATGATACATGAATGAGTAACAGACTATATTTCTAGAAAAAGAAGAAAAAAAGACAAAAAGGTCATATTGAAAAATTCAAGGGGAATGACATGATATTAGTTTTTAGAAGAGAGGAATAACTTGTTTATGAGTTTATTTATTAACCCAACGTTTCGAACTTCCTAAGTGAGTCCATCATCAGGGGTAGACGTCAAATGTATTTTGAAAATTTGAGAGGAATAGGGCAAATGTGGAGAATAAATAGTGAATGATGAGGAGTTATTAAGAAGGTCGGTTTGATGAACGGTAATATTAATTTTAACTGATGTTAATAATTTATCTAGAATATGAATTTATTATGGAATTATGTATTTTAAATTAATTTTAAATAATTAATCTATTATGTTTTTTATTTCAAATAATGTCAATAACTAATTAGTCTCCTAATTTATTTTGTTTAATTTAATGTAATTAATTATTAAGAAAAATATAAATATTTAATTAATCTTCTCTTACATTTTAGATTAATACATCTAAACTAGTTTATCTACTATTTCATATTGTATATTTTAATATAATTTGTTTATTTAATTAATTTATTATTATTATTATTATTTATTTATTATTTTTATTTATTTATTATTATTTTTTTTTTTTTAAGTGTTAAGCGGAGTTTGAATCTTTTTGAATTGAAGGTCAAAAAGGGTTATTTATATTTATTTGGTGTGTTTATTTATATCAATTAGTTAATTTATGTATTTATTTTATTTATTTATTTATTTATATTTAATTTTATTTAATTTTATTATTTAATTTTTATTTTTTTTATTTTTATTTTTTTTAACAGTGATAACTTGGTGCCTATATAGCATGTTATTATAGGTTTTAAGGTATTAAAGGGTTTGATGAATTAAGAGTTTCCAGGTGTTGCTAATAATGAGTCCATCATCACAATTTATGTTGTTTTTCCTTTTCTCAATTTCTATGGCTTCCTTGATTTTCCTATTTAGGTAATGGTCCTCTTTAGAGACAAGTTTGGCATCCTCCATTCGTATGTAATGTGAGGATTAGAAGGCATGTTCAGCTAAGGAGGATTTGGCTGCCCTGTTTCGGGATAAATCAGCAGCGTGTTCTTTTAGTCTAATGTTAAGGGATCTACCTGTTTCCCCAATGTATTCTTTACCACAAGAGCAGGGTATGATGTAAACACCTTTTTGTAGCCTAGGGTTTATAGGGTTCTTGGTTGATTATACCATATTTAAAATAGTCTTAGGGGGAGTGAAGGCAATCTTAATGTTATGTTTGTTAAGAATTCTAGAAATTTTATCAGTTGTTCCTTTTATATAAGGTAAAGAGATTTTAGGGATGTCAAAGGTTCTTTTTGAGTTATTTTTATTAAGGTTTTGGTGAATAGTTTTGTTGATGACATGTTTATTGTACCCATTTTGTTGAAAAACATGGCGGAGATGGTCTAACTCATGTCCTAGGTGGAGGGAGTCTAAAATTCTAGAAGCCCTGGTCATTAGGGTTTTGATGATGCCAATTTTTTGATTTGGCTCGTGATGTGAGTCAGCATGAAGGTATCTATCTGTGTGAGTCTTCTTTCTATAAAATTTGGTGCTAAGTTTTCCTTCTTTTTTTGTTAGAAGGATGTCTAGGAAAGGTAATTGGTTGTCCTTTTCAATTTCCAAGCTAAATTTGATGTGACTCGAGAGGCTATTCAAGTGGGCTAAGAAATCGTTTAATTTTAATAAACCATGGGTCAATTTTGCAAAGATATCATCCACATTTCTTTTCCATTCTTCAGGGGTGAATGGAAAGGATTTGAGGGCTATTTGCTCAAAATGCTCCATGTATATGTTTGCAATAATGGGAGATAGAGGTGAGCCCATAGCCACTCCATGAGTTTGTTCATAAATAGTTCCATTGAAGCTGAAGAAAGAAGATTTTACACATAATTTTAGGAGGTCTACTTTCTCATGATCCGTGATAGTTTTTAAAATGCTGATTGCTTCATCTATAGGAATCATAGTGTAAAGGGAGACGATGTCAAAACTTACCAGGAGATCATCGTCCTGCATGTCAAGGTTTTTGGTCCATTGAACAAAGGAAGAAGAGTCTTTGATATGTGATGATGTGTTCCTGGCTAGGGGGCGAAGCTTTTTGGCAAGGTACTGTGCGAGGAGGTAGGTAGGAGAACCAATGGTGTTGACTATGGGTCTTAGGGGGATGCCTTATTTATGAACCTTGGGAGCATCATAAATTCTAGGGGTGATGGAGCTAGAGGGGGTGATTCCCTTTTTTATGATGTTGTCAAGAGAAGAGTCTTTTATTTTCCTGGTTACTTCCTTAAGAATTTTAGCACTAGGATATTTATTTAGAATTATGTAGCAACCACTATTGTTTAGGTGATATTCCATTTTCTTATCGTATTCCATTCTGTCCATTATTACTTTTGCATTGCCTTTATCTGATTTAAGGATTATTATATTTTTATTATTTCTTAGGTTTTTTAGAGCAAGTTTTTCTTCTTTCGATAAGTTGCACGGAGGTGGCTTGGCATTTTTAAGGATTTTAACTGTCTCTTGTATTATTTCCTCGGCTTTGATAATGTTAAGATCTCTTATGGAAATTTATATGTTGCTAATTATATTGTCCACGAGAATTTTATTAGGGGTAATGGAAAATTTTAAGCCTTTATGAATAAGGGACAAATAGGCTCTGTCCAAGTTAATGCTAGATACGTTTATTACCGTAGAATTATTAAAACCCTGGTTGTTGAGGGATGGGTTAGCATTTTCAAAGCATGCGTTGTTAAATGGGAGAGAGATAGTGGGGGAGTCTAAAGGTTCAATAGTACAATTTGTATGTTGAGAGGTGAGGTTTCTAGGTCAAGAGTTAGAATTGACGGAGGCAGAGTTTATGGGCGGAATGGAGAGAATGGGGAGAGGTTTTATTAGAGAGGAGATGTCGACTTTTTTGACATATTTAGTGAAACCATCTGATGCTGAAATCAAAAGATCTGCACAGTCATTGTTTTCTGCATACCTTGTGGTATTATCTTCATGAGATAAACCATCTTCATAATTAATGCCACCGTTTGAGGCTGAATTCAACCGATCTGCGCGAGCATTCTTATCAACAATTCCTGTGGTTTTATCTGCATTTCGTTCTATCTATGAGGGAGGGACCTTCATGTCCAGTCCATCAGAGCTCACATTTTTAAAACTGTCAGCTGTTGAATGCTTTAGCATATCAGCATAGATATCAACTTCTGAGATGTTGTTTTTAAACTTAGTGGAATTTTCCTCAGACAATTCTGTCTACGAGTCTGAATACATTAAGGTGACTTCATTCTGAACGTAGAGGTGATTAGACCCTGGATTGTCGATTTTGATGTGAGAGTTTATGGGAAGATTCATGATGCTAGAGAAGATGCTACTGTCGACTGTTTTCACAGAATTGTTGAATACGTTGGGTTCTATGTGGTCATAGCTCACTGTGCTGTTATTATCTTCTTCTATCTGTGAGGGAGTCAGATGTGGTCTTAATATATCAGAATTCATCTCGTCGACTACATGATGGACGCAGAGGCTATGAGAATCGTTGGCTCGAGAAGAGTTTTGGTTACACAATG
The DNA here is from genome assembly GCA_034641835.2 of Pinus albicaulis. Taxonomy (NCBI): domain Eukaryota; kingdom Viridiplantae; phylum Streptophyta; class Pinopsida; order Pinales; family Pinaceae; genus Pinus; species Pinus albicaulis. The sequence goes on along the minus strand of CM076582.1, from coordinate 1,103,264,009 downwards.
TACACGAGAAGTAGCTAGGGAGGGACGACGATGTGTAAGGAGAGGACTAAGCCAAACGAGAGATCTTTTTGTCCTTCTTCATCATGTCTCTGGAGTGCCATTTATCAGCTTCTATGAACGTGAGCGCATCTAAAGAATGCCATAAGTCAAATCATAGTGACGAGGCTAGTAGGAGGTGTAAGCTCAACAGTTGTTGAGAGATTTTGATGAGGCACGATATGGTGGTTTTTATTTGGGATTTTATTAAGGATACACTTAGCTTTTTGAAGATTGGAAGGTTGCAGCCGTGGTTGAGAGGGTGTTTACAAAAGGCGAATTTAGGAGTAAGGTTATTGTCTTTGCAATTTTTAAAAAAAGATAGGTTTGAAAGGAGTTTACTTTCCTTACCTTGATAGCCTACTAATACATGAATGAGTCACGGACTATAAAAAGAAGAAAAAAAAGATAAAAGGGTCATACATTCACTTAACATATTATGTTTTGATATGCACCTCAAGGTGCATTCAGGCCATGACAAAACCTCTTTAGCCTCGAGCACACCCTTAGCCATGGAGTATTCTGAAAATTAATACCTCTGGTTGCAAGAATGGAGTATTGATCAGATTTGCATGGCATAAAATCCTGGTTAGGGGCTTTCCCTATCTCAAATCGAAGCTTAGTTAGAGGCTTTACATTGCAGCATACAAGGAAACTTCATTTTTCAACAGGTTGTGTTGTTGAAAGAGAGTAAGTCAAAGTCAAACTATATAATATGATACCTCCTGCACCATACCTGCATTCACCACCAGGCGATGCATACCTGTTGCTAGCTGATATCGATGTGTACCAGCTGCTAGTTGAGGCGATGAGTATATGCAGCTTAAGAGATCCAAACCCATAATTGTTATTAAAGTCACAATGCAAACTCAAGACTAGTGTTCTAAGCAATACCAGAAGCCGAAGCTCGAAGGCTACCTCATGCAATAAGCCAAGCATCTTAAGAGATCCAAACCTAGTTCCAGTAGCTTACCCACCACCATTTCGCCTAGTTACAGGTCAATAGCTTTAATTTGTTATAAAATTAGTGAAACCCCAAGCAAGAGTTTGAAGGTGGGGGAGATAGCAGTGAAGGTTGGGGAGATAGCAATAAGAGCCTGAAGGTGAATATAGAAGAGAGACGGGGGAGAGAGCAGTGGCTAAATAAAATTAAGGTCCAAGTCCTTGTCCATGTAGTTACTCGAGGATCAAGCAGTTCCATACAAACCAAAAAATTTTGACATGCCAAGCCTCACTTGTCATACCTAAACAGGTGGTGATCCTATTGAAACTTAGATAATTCTTATAGTCTACATGATATTGTAACTCACATTTAATGTTTAAGATTTAATGTTAGCATTAATTCGCAAGAATAGATTTACATGACTATCTTCCTTACTAGATTAAAGTTTTACAATTTGAAAATGATTTAAATGTGCTCTCGCCTCGATATGAGGACAATAAGACGAGAATTTACTTGATCGGTTAAAGGAGAAATATGATTTCCTTTATTGGTAAAAATGTAAAAGAAATTTATTAATATGAAACACATTTTGGTTAAAGACCAAAAAATTCTCACGAATTAATGTTAACAACAAAAAATCGATTACTAATAGTCCCTGTCATGACGGCGGGGATTAATAATATCTTTTCATCTTGGAAAGGTATCCTCTCATAGCATTTGTACATGGCAAGAAAACAAATTAAAAAAGGTATTTTAAAATTAAGATGGTTAAATATTTTACAACTGTAAAATTACATATAGTTAATAATTTAGCATAAGTGAAAATTGTACTAATATGACTAATAAAACTTTTATGGATAATATTTTCTATTAAGTCATCGAAAGTATGTGTGTAATGAGAGTATAGGTTTGGTGTTATTTGATTTCAACAAGAATCAACAATATGATTACTTGGAGAAGATGGTCTAAAGTCAATTTGGCCCAAAATCCCTACATGTGGATATCTAAGATATTCTTCCAATAAAACTCATCTAGAGGTCACATTCTATTGTAGTGATATTGTCATTAAAGAATTAAAAAAACTTAGGCTCCCATGGGAGAGGGGTTAGGCATATTCCTAAAAATTAAGTGGTACTCTCAATGGTTTATTTACACTTAGCATTTGGTTGATTCTAGTAGAGAAAAACCTCTTTGAAATCACTAAGGTAGAAATAAATAATGAACATGGCCCATGAAAAAAATAAAATAAATCATGAACAAGGCCTATGAAAAGACTAATAGCATCTCACTATTGTTATAAATAATGGTTCATATAAACTAATTCTCTTTCCATAAATCAAATGTGCTCTCATCCATTCAAACTTGTCCTTTATTTGTGTTAGGGGCTTGGTTGGATCAATGGGAATAAGTAACCCCACAACTCCACAATCATTTTTTTTTTTGTGATATTCAAATATTATCTTCTCTTTACATAAATAAGATACCAAGTTATTATATTTCTCACAGCTGGGCTCTATATTAAATTATACCTATAAATTGACTATGGAAATAGTCATGGAGATAATAATCTTCTCAAGGATGTGGCCAACGAAACTTGCAATTGTTCTCTTCTACTACTAAGATATTGAATAGATATTTGTTTATTGATTAATTTGTATTTTTTATTCGTGGGTTGGGAGTTTCTTAAATGTTTTGTATCTATATTTAGTTTTTAGTTTTAAGCCATATTAATAGCAACTTTGGGTATGTAGAGCAAGCTATTATGATATACCAATTGTTAATCATTTGAAAATTTTTTAGAGTAAAATGATTTTTCTTCATTCCAAATACAAAGAAGACGGTTACAAAAATTGATATATTATATATATAATCATACTACCCATAATGCTTACAAAATGTGCTATGACATTACTCATAAAGTTTTTCTATGTAGAAATATTATATTTTATGGATATGGAAATTATTTTCAAAATAAAATCATAAAGATGCAAAAAAAGTTTACTCATAATACTAAACAAGCCAACATTCATCTTAATTTTTTATACTAAAATAATTTTCTATTAGCAGGGTTATCAAAATGATTTATGTGGTCACTTAGAAGTGGTGCTGAAATTTTTATTTGAGTGGGTTAGTTTGATTATTATTTTTTCCGTGAGGTTTTTTATTTTAATTTAACTAAAATTTAAGGTTATGTTTTATTTTAATGTTTTGAGAAAGAGAGAAGAAAATTGTTTGTAAATAAATATAAATTTAAAATGAATTATTGTTTATTCATAATAATATTATCATAAAAAACTTATATTTTTTTTTAATTTTGGAACTATCAAGTATGAAAAGATTAAATATTTCAAGGTGTAAACATCAAAATATTTACATAATATAACATAATCTTACAACATCTATTCTATACTTAATTAGAGAGAGATGAAGAATATCTTTTAACTTCTTAACAGAATAACAACTAAAAAAAATATACAATCATAAAACAAAATAACATATATATGTATGAACCCTCTATATTAAAAATAAAATAATGTATTATGAATATGTGACTGAAAAAATGATTATAGGCCACCTAATAAAACATAAATTGAAAAAAATGATTATATGCCACCTAATAAAACATAAATTGGAGAAATTTTAATGTTATATATAACTATAATTTGTCATTATAGTTAGATTGGTAGGTGATACATGTATACACTGTTTATTTATCTTAATTGAAATGTATATAGATTTTAAATGTTCAACGATATTAACCTTCTTCATATGAAATTAATTTTAATGTAGATATAAAGAATAAGATCCCACCAATTGATTATAGATTTACAACTTATGATATTAAAATTAAAAACCATATTTTTTCTTATTTTTCATTTTCTTATAAGTGTTTTGGAAATGTTTTATCATGATCATATATTTATTTAATAAGAAATAAAGATTTAACATTTAAAAAAACAATGGATTCCTAAGATTACTTCAAACATTTGTGAAAATCACATTACTTAAATCATGTACTGCTTAAAATGAGATGTGATCAATATCCTAACTCTAAGTTAAATTGTTGGATAATAGAGGATGAAGTTAGTATACGTTATATTGAAATCACTAATGTTATCTAGAAAGCTTCAGGATATCTTAGTACTTATGGTTGACCATGTTAATTAGTTATATTTAGATATTTTAAAAGAGTTGTCCTAAGTTTTTTTACTAGAAATAATTTTTAATAATATTTTTTTTATGAATCGTCATCTTCCATGTTAATAATTTTATATATTGATCGTATTATTAGTTCATTATATTATTTCTGGGTTGCTCTCTTTTAGATTTTTTTTTTTCAGGTATTAAAGTAGTCTTAAGTTTCTTCTAAGATAGAAGAGCAAGATGGACATTGTGCAATGATTCAATAATGTGCAGTGTTTGAGTGCAAAAGAGAAAGTTGTTTCATGTTGGAAGAAACTAGCTAAACACGAAGCTATAACGAAGCATATAGATAAAATATGCACACAGAATTGAAAGAAGGAGTTGTAGCTCTCAGGTGTGGCCTGCACCTGGAGACTACACTCAGAATAGAGAGAGAACTCTCATACACTCTACATTCATGAATGAAAGATTACATCATGAAAGAAGGAGTTGTAGCTCTCAGGTGTGGCCTGCACCTGGAGACTACACTCAGAACAGAGAGAGAACTCTCGTACACTCTACATTCATGAATGAAAGATTACATCATTAAGTACAATCCTAGAAGTTAGGAAGTTGCAACCAAACCCCTAATCTCTAGGAACTAATCCTAAACTAAGGAGATACGTTACAACTTATGTAACCTTTTCTCCATTAATATAAAATAATATAATTATTTTCAACTCCCCCCCTTAATGGAGAAAGGATTATCTTGAACTCCTAGCATCCTTCTAAACAATTCAAACTTCACACGTGCAAGAGGCTTTGTAAAAATATCAGCCACATTGTCACAAGTTTTACAATATTCAACAATAATCTCTTTTGACTGTAGTTTTTCTCTGACAAAATGGAACTGAGTGTCTATATGTTTGGTATTTTTATGGAACACTGGATTGTATGCCAATTTAATAGTGCTCTGGTTGTCGCTTTTGATGGAAGTGGAATTCTTATGTTCTTCTCCTGCATCATTGAGAAGCCTTCTCAACCAGATTGCTTCACACGTCGCTACACACAATGCTTGATGCTCAGCTTCACATGAAGATAGTGCTACAGTACTCTGCTTCTTGCTGCTCCATGCTATGACCCCGGAACCTATGCTGAATGAGTAACCTGTGATAGACCTTCGATCATCCAAGTTACCTGCCCAGTCTAAATCTAAAAAACCTGCTAGAATAACATCAGATGTGTCAGTGTATAAAATGCCATTATTAACAGTACCACAAAGATACCTCAACACACTTTTTGCTGCTACCCAGTGACTCTCAAGCGGTTTTGACATGAATTGGCTGAACACACTAACAAAGTATGCCAAGTCAGGTCTGGTTGTTGTAAAATATATCAGGCTGCCAACCAGCTGTCTGTACATCGTGGCATCAACCTCCTTAGTACCATCATCACTGCATAACTTCAAGTTCTACTGCAAAGGTGTCGCTGCTGACCTACACTGATCCATACCAAACTTTTCCAATAGATTTCTGGCATACTTCCCTTGGGTAAGAAAAGTTTGCCCAATATCTCTCCATACTTCTAATCCTAGACAGTAATGGAGACTTCTGAGATCCTTCATTTCAAAAACTTGTGCCATAAGCCTTTTGATTCCTCTGATTAAATCATCTGCATCTCCTGTTATAATCATGTCATCTACATATAAAGAGATCAGAATAATCTGCCCCTGCTTATTATACTTGGTATACAAATTTGGGTCATTTAAACTTCTATGAAAGCCATACTCTAAAAAGAAAGAATCAACCTTTTCATACCAAGACATGGGAGCTTGCTTTAAACCATATAAAGCCTTTTTCAATCTGCAAACAAGATGTTCCTGCCCCTGCTTCACAAACCCTTCTGGCTGTACTAAATAAATTTCCTCTTTTAAGTCACCATTTAAAAATGCAGATTTGACATCAAGCTGGTGTAGCTTCCAACTATATTTAGTAGCTAAAGAAATAAGCATTCTGATTGTATTTAGCTTTGCTACAGGTGCAAAGGTATCATCAAAGTCTATACCTTCCTGCTGTGAGTACCCTTTTGCAACCAGCCTAGCTTTCAATTTTTCAATACTTCCGTCTGCATTCATTTTTGGTTTAAACAACCATTTGCATCCTATGGGAGTTTTATTCTTAGGCAGTTCAACTAAGTCCCAAGTGTCATTTCTAAGAATAGATTCTATATCTTCATTCATTGCAGCCCTCCACTCCTTAAATTGACTAGCTTCTTTGTAATTAGTGGGCTCTACAATGTTCAAAACATTTGACATCAAAGCATAGTCTTTCAATTTTAATGGTATTTGAGTCTTCCTACCTGATCTCCTTGGTAGGGGACTTACCTCAAATTTATTTTCTTCAACTCTAATTGGGCTTGCATTATCTCCTTCATGCTGTTCTTCTTCTTGTTTCTGCTCCAGCTCTCTTTCATCCTCACTGCTTTCATCTATCACCAATGGAATGTGCCAATTATCACCAATGTCATCTTTCCTTTCCTGTACCTGTTCATGAAATACTACATCCCTGCTTGCAAATATCTTACGAGACTCAGGATTGAACAATTTATAAGCTTTAAATTATGTGCCATAACCAACAAAGATGCATTTAACAGCTTTAGGGTCTAATTTCTTCCTATCATATTTGGGTATATGGGCAAATTCTTTTGACCCAAAGACTCTTAGATGGTTTACTGCTGGTTTAAATCCATATAGAGCTTCAAAAGGAGTTTTGAAGCCAAGATATCTGGTAGGACTTCGTTCTTCAAATATACAGCAGTGTTAATAGCCTCTACCCAAAAACTATTAGAAAGACCCTTACCTTGTAACATGCTCCTTGCGCACTCCACTAAGGTTATGTTCTTGCGTTCTGCAACTCCATTCTGCTGTGGTGTGTGTGGCACTGTAAACTGCTGAACAATCCCGTGAGATTTGTAGAATTTCATGAATTCCCCTAGCTTATATTCTCCCCCTTGATCAGATCGGAGAATTTTTATACTCTTACCAAACTGTTTTTCCACCAAGGTTTTAAATTCTATAAAGCACTGGAAAGTCTAACTTTTCTTACTTAAAAAATAAACCCATGAATATCTAGTGCAGTCATCAGTAAATAACAGAAAATAATATGCTCCACCTAGCGACCTTGTCTGCATAGGTCCGCATATATCACTGTGCACTAGTTCCAAAATATCTGTTTCCTTCCTCCTATCATGCACAGGAAACTGTTCTCTATGCATCTTACCTAAGGCACAACCATCACAATTTAACTGAATATTACGAAAGA